>JAQMYF010000005.1:25070615-25091019 GCA_030014195.1 Neosilurus mollespiculum | reverse complement strand
TAAATATATTTACATATATATATACGTTATACATTTTAACATTATTCTAACAACATTTGTTAAAATAAAAAAAAAAAATAATAATGAGTGCCATAGTGTTTAGCAGGTCCGCCTCACAGCAAGAAGGTCCTGGGTTTGAGTCCCGGGCTTGGTGACGGTGTTTCTCTGAGGAGTTTGCATGTTCTCCTCATGCTTGCATAGGTTTCCTCCAGGACCACCTATTTCCTCCCACAGTCCAAAAACATGCACATTAGGTTGACTGGCTGTTCCAAATTGCTCCTAGGTGTGAATGTGAACGGTTGTGTGTGTTGGCCCTGTAACCCTAAAAAGTATTACGCATTGGAACTTAATTTCATCTGTTATTAATATGTACATTCATTCCTGTGTTTCAGGCCTGCAACACATTCCAAAACAAGTTGTGATGGAGCCAGTTTTTGGGTTAGTAATACAGTAAAACAAATAAATAATGATGTGATTTGAAACAGGCAATGTTAACAGTGAGGAGCTACAATGGGCTGAGGATCTTGAGCTTGTTAACAAATGAATGAGAACGGTTATTGAACCATTTATAACAACTGCGATGGCCTGGCGTGCTGTCCAGGGTGTACTGTGCCCTCGCCCAGTCAGCTGACATGGGTGCCAGCTCTAGAGTTAAACAGAATTTGATATTTAAGCTGAACACCCATGTTCTCCAATCCCTCAGTCAGTACTGCATCAAGAACCTCTGAGGGATTGTCTGTAGCTGATATATCCACATGGGCTCGGGATTACACTGACAGTCCTTTTACAATGCAAAAAATGTTAACTGTGTCCAGAAACACTGTTGACCTCTCAGGGTTTACAGGTATCTGGGATGGAAAATCACACAGTGGAAAGGTGTATTGGGGTCAGATGAATTAATATTCATGATATTTTGGACGAAATGGCTGCCATTCTGACCAAAGATGAAAAGGACCATCCAGACTGTTCCCAGCAAAGTCCAAATCCTGGCAGCATTAACGCAGGAAAGTACATTAAAAAGGCAATCTGCAGAAAAATAGGTTGTGGGTGCTGAAATGGACTGACTGCAGTATTGACCTGTCCCTAATAGAATGTATGGGGAATTTTTAAATGAAATGTACAACAATGAATGACCCCATACTTTTTTGACCTGTTTGCAGAAAGAATGGAATGCTTCACTGCTTCTCTTTACTGGTTGTAAAGGTCTACCTTACTTTGATTCATAGTTTTTCTCATGTCTTTTTAAACACCTCTCAATGACGACTCCTATTTGTAACATATAACAAAGAAATCAATAAACGTGAATAAGAATAAATATGTATAAATATATTTATTAGTGTACACATGTACACCATGCCACATGTATTGCAGACTATCAGACTACACTAAGCCGCTATATATGTGTCCACCCAAAAGGAGCATGATGTCATTGCGTTTCTGGAAGAAATTAGACTCTCAGGACAGTCCTGGATCCAAAGTCAATCAAAAATCTCTCCAATCTCCAATGTAGCTAATATAATATCTTCAACATACTGGCCTTCATTTATAACCCTAGGTTATGAACCATTATCTATCATGAATGTGTGGAATTATATATATAAAAAATATATATATTTTTAGTTTTAATCAAATGTAATAAAATATTGTAATTGATTAAAAAAGATCAAATAATACATTCATATGTTGTTAATAAAGATATAAAAGTAATTATAGAAATTTACATGAATAACATGTAACGCACTCATCACTGTTGTAGTTGTTTCATATGTAGCCACTGTGTGATTGATCATGTGCACTACTTAGCAAGTCAGACGATCATAGAAAGTGATTTTTCTTTTTTTTGGCTAAGTTGAGATGGTGAACAAACTACTCTTTCTGTTCCCTGATGGTGGCGCTATACCAGAGAGACATTTTAGACATCTGGATATCATCAGTACCCTCAAAACCAGTATGTCCGAGATTTGTGAAAAAGCCCCACATTCCATTGCCAGATGATGGTGATCGCGCTATACCAGAGTCACTCTGGACATGTGGATATCATCAAACCATCATTATCAGTAACTATAGAAAGTCTGACAGAATTAGATTCTGACAGAATATCTGTTGATAAAGACACTGATTCTGTTGTCACCTGGGGGTGTTATAGGGTGTCGCTTTGGGTATGTGGATGTCATCAGTCCCATGTAGGAGCAGTATATCCGAGATTGAAAATAGACACTCTTTGTATTGTCAGATGGTGGTTCTTCACCAGAGTGACACTCTGGTCATGAAGTTATCATCATAACCGTCAAAACCATTAACTGTAAATTAGAAAATCTGACATGAATCAGTTATTCTGTCTAAGAGTAATTTGACTGAGATGGGTGAAAAAGCCACTCTTTCTTTTGCCAGATGGGGGAGCTATGGGCATATGGTTATCATATAAGAAACCATCATAACCAATAACCTGTGAAGTCTTTTGGAGTGGCAAGACATGAGCTCATTGTGTCACTGTTTCAACACTATGCAAGATATCAAAAATCTAGAAGGACTAAATTTAAAGGTCTGTCAAAACACAAAAGCCAAAATTCCCCTCTTTCTGTTGGGCGTGGCTAATATATCCAAGAAATAATGTTCATAATTGGGAGACCGACAAGCCTACCAATTTTCATGCGTGTAAGTGAAACTATATCCTGTGGAAAATTCTATATGGGCCCTCTTATAGGATATTCATTTTCACCAGGGTGGCATTACTCACATCTGAAAGTGTTTTATTCCTTTTTTACCACAGCAATTTTCCAACAATTACAATTTGTAATCTAATAATGATAAACACATCATCACATTTATAGTTAGATTTTTCTCCCCAGCCACATTTTAAAAGTAACAAGCCAAAAATTCCAATGCAGCCCAATGTTTCTTAGGAACCAGTAACTAAATTATGTCAAAAAAGTTACTGACTGGAAACTTTTTCCATAAATTTTGATTTCTCACTCAAAAGGGTTAGCAAAACATTATCCAAATAATATGTGTCAAAACTAGTATGTAAACCAACATCTTTTGCTTTGTAGGCCTTTCAAACTCTCCTGTTACGTCATGAATATTTGCATATTTTTATCATCTGGTGGTTTTTACTTAGAGTTTTGAAGTTGCATCCTGCTAAAATCTGATTGATAGTTTGCATTGGCTAATTTGAAAAGGCTGTTGTTTCATTCTCGCAAAAGCTCAAGAATAGGACCTGAATCCCCCAGTTCATATAAGGCAAGGTAATGGCAATAATAACAGTATACAGATAGTAAATTAACCAGTCAGATATAAACTAGTGAATTTCTGAATAAAATGAAACTAGACACCAATACAAATCCTAATTGCTTCCGTTTACATACATCAAACAAGATTACGATTGTACATATGAAAGTAATGAATACAGAGCCATGTCATATGCAAATTAGTTCCATATTACAGGGGAAAACACAGGATGATCATGACTTTTCGCTACTTCTTCTCATTACAACTGTGCCCCTGTGTGTTGGTATTGGTGTTTTTTTTTAATCCCTGCACAAAAAAGAATCAGGAGACAGTACATTTTCATAGAAACAGACATAAACTATGCATGCAAGCTTTTATTAAGTTTGGGTTTAATTTCTTATTTAACCATAAACCCGCCATTGCCTGTACTTTTTATTAAGTCATCTTAGATTTACAAGGTGTAAAAAGTGACATCCTGATGCTTTGAAGTCTGCATTTTACACCATGTTGACAGTTTAAACATCCCTTATTGCATTTTTCAAATGAAAAAATGTGATGAGCAATAACACAATCTCTCATGCATACACATTTTGTATAACATACACATATCATCACTTAAATATATTAAATAAACTCTAAAATTGGCAGATTTGTTCAGGACACTGCACTGCTTACTCCTACTAGGGTCACGGGGAGGCTGGACCTTTCTCAACTGACCTTGCTAAGCCTGTGACTCAAACCCAGGACCTTCTTGATGCGAGATGGCAGTCTTGTGTGAATTCAATGGATGAAATGCAGGGGAAAAGATATCGTACATGAACAAATTTATAAATGTGTCCCAGGAACAGTGGAGCTTGTAAATGCATAAAAGTGCTTTTAAATGATAGAGTGTACTCTTAGAATATTGTATATAATGTGCAGCTCTATTACCCTCCTAGCCTTTAAACTACTGATTAGAATGATATTTGTGGGAATATATAATATGGGGTGTGTTTTCTTGTACTTGGTGTACTCCAGCTATTATCTAATTTTTTGATGCAGTGTTCCAACAACAAGGGTTTGCAATGTAACACTGACACACTGACTACACAACAAAATTTCTGTCATTCTGTGTTTTTTTAGAGGTTGCGAATGGTCCAACACCCCACCCAATAAAAACATCTGGAGCTGAGCACACATCTGAAACGTCCAAGTTTCTCAACCCAGATCATACCAGGAGCAAAGGATAACAACAGGGCTGTTTTATGAATCTGCCACAAGGAAACTATGTAAAAGTGGGCAAGATTCAAGTCTACTCAGAGGGACAGTTGGAAAAATTGTACCAGAAGGTGAAGATAAGAAGGAATTTAGTGGAGAGAGTAACAGTCTCTGTTTTCAACCTTGTCCTAAAGAGGTAAGCCTTTAAACATCACTGCTGTTTCTGTTCTTAAGTGTAGCAGTGGCTCTATATACATGTAGCAATTAAATTTCAGTCAATGTACAGTATAAGAAGAAATAGAGAGAAGTTGATGCGTTTGGTTTGTCAATGTGAATTTATTCATGTGCAAAGGAAATTTCTGTTAAACTGAAAACTGTTAATTGTTCCAAACAGATTTTATGAACTATAAGGGGAAAAAAAAGAAAAAAAGAAAAGAAACTGCAGTAGGTGGAATTTTATAAGCTGTTTAACACAATGCAACCATATCCTCTCATAGTCCTGCAAGTTAGCTGATCACAATTTTGGCAGTATAAAAAATGTATATGCTCTATGTTTTCTTTCTCTACCCAAGTGCATATAATGTATTTGTCCCATGTGAAATTACTGACAGTTCAATTTAAAAGCATGTAGTGGGCATGTCTTGTCTGTAATACAGGGCAATGGTTTGGGGTAAAATGGTGCAGCTTCATAATGTTCAAACATTGGTAGGGTTTCGAAAACACCTCCCAGCTGATATATGATGGCTTTTTAAAGCAATCCCAAAATCGAGATTAAGGTGGGTGTGGTCTAAACCTGAAGGATGTGGATTCTAGCGCTCACAGTTACTCAGCCTCAGCAACATCATTCTAGTAAATTGAGATGCTTTTGAATCTCACTCAGGTGATTTTTTAAATCTCTCTGCAATGTTTTCAAAAAATTTTGATTGTCTTCTTCCCCAAAATATGAATAAGCCTTGTTTTAAACAAGCCCTAAGACTTCTCTATGTACTAAAGAGGAATGGATGAATGCTGTGCTTTGGTGTTAATCAACCTAGCCTTTATTTGTTCCACAAATTTCATACCTGACCGCTTGTTCACACCTGCGTGATAGTAAAAACCTTATGCTTGTGTGACTTTTTCTTGATTTCCACAGAATCCCAGCCCTAATGCCCACCCATAGTCTTGTCTATATATCTGTTCATAATGTGTTATCCATTCACGCATTTATATTCAATCACATCCCTAAAATATACATACAGGATGTCCGCTGGATGTCTGAAATCTTGCACTGTTCAGTTCTCTCTACTCCACAACCAAAACTTAGATCTGTAAGTATAATCCTTAAATGTCCTTTTTTATTGCTGTGAAGCAGCCAGTGCAGCTGCAGCAGTTGACCAGTTGTGTGTTACTTAATTGTCATGTGAATTATTTGGCTTTTTTAAAAACCCCTTGGACATCTCTGTGTGTCTTCCTGTTTACTATTCCCTTAAGCCTTTCTAAAGCGGACCTTAATCGTTGCTACTTGATACACAATTATGTCATGATAGAGATGGAAATTGGATGTCGTGAAAAAAAAAAAAGCAAAGAATGTGTCAGAATAAACATTTTGTTCCAGAGTAATCCATGGCTCAGTACTCATGGCTCTTAATCTCCGTGTATCAAATTTACAGACTCTGTTTCCTGCTCAATGGCTTCCAAAGAAATTAAGAACAGGGGTGTAAAATCTCTCAAGGAAGTCCAGACAGTCACTGAGGGGTTGAAGTTTCTCTACCGACAGAAGTTGGTTCCTCTAGAAAGGCATTGTGGATTCTCAGACTTTCACTCTCCCAGTCTGGAAGATGCAGACTTTGACAACAAGCCTATGATACTGGTTGTGGGTCAATGCTCAACAGGAAAGACGACCTTCATCAGGTGAATAATGAAGCTATATGTCTGTGAAAGGGGAGAAACTGAGTAGGATTAGATCTGTTTTGGCACAACACATAGCTACCATATTACTTTAAGATTAAAGCATGACATTCACTATGTCACTGTATATTCAATGTACATTCACACTCATAGACAACCATCTTTAGACAACCAAATTTCAGTTTTCACCACTGATAAACTGGTTGAAAATGCAGTCTTCTAAGTCTAAGTTAAAAAAAACTCTTTTCAATGTTTATTTGGTTTTGGCATTGGCAAAATGAATATATATATATATATATATATATATATATATATATATATTTGGCCAAATGTCAGCCTCTAAAATGTTGTAAAATGTTTTCCACATAATTATAAACAGTGGTCTCTGATATACATCTCATGTATTGAGTACATATCACACATTTTAGACATCGGACCACATTGAATGAGAACACACAAAAGAAATGCCAGAGAATTGGGCAAACGTCAGAGAAAACGTCAAGCCACTCACCTGAAAATACCCTACTAGTTGGGCACCTACCAGAATTGTTACAAACTTGCCTGGATGAGGACCCAATTTTATTTTGCCCCACATATAGTAAGGAGGATAGTAAGACAGCCAAAAGAAATTCCCAAGGATCACCATTGGTTAGTTACAAGAAAAAGTTAAATCTTGGGGTTACCAAGTCTCCAAAACCAACGCCAGCTCCTTGCCACCAGAGTATTTGGAAGGTATACCCGAAAAAACCCTTTTCTGTCAGTACTGAAACAGTGTTCTGTGGCCTGATGAAACTAAAATGGAGCTTAAAGTTTGGCATAAAAAAAGCTTGGCTATAACAAAACACCATTATCCCAACTGTTAAATATGGCGGTGGTTCTGTGATGATGTGGGGCTGTTTTTTCCTGTAAAGGCCCAGGACGACCATGAAATACCAGGACATTTTAAATCAAAATCGGGCTGCCTTTGCCAGATTGTCATTGGAATTTCCAGCAACATTTGTAATTTGTTAACTGACAACAGAAATTAAGGTTCTGCTATAGCCTGCTCAGTCCACTGACCTGAACCCCACTGAAAATCTGTGTGGTGGGCTGAAAAGGAGTGTACTCAAAAGAGGGCCTAGGATCTTAAATAATCTGGGGAGATTATTTTATTTATTGAAAACCTGCAAATAATAATATATAATGCAATAATATATAATTATATAATGGTTCTATATATTTTTCAGGTATCTTCTTGAACAAGACTACCCAGGTGGAAGAATTGGGCCTGAACCTACAACCGATAGTTTCACTGCCATCATGCACAGGGATGTTGAGGGGGTGATCCCTGGCAATGCTCTTGTTATGGACCCCAACAAACCTTTCCGCAAGCTCAACTATTTTGGCAACACCTTTCTCAACCGGTGAGTGTGTGAATAAAAATTAAAGCCAGTGGGGATAGATGACTGTTTCAGAGCTCTGGCAGTCATTGAACTAAAACAGAAGTAGTGGCTATGTTTCCAGGCTCTTGAGAAAGGGTGGGTGTAGAAAGAGATTAGATGTGCGTCATGTCTGGCATATGAAATATCTGAGCTTCACCAAATATTGGAACAATCAAGGCTTGGACATCGCAGACATGGAAATCTGAGATTATGGATAAAGAAAAAATAATTTAATGGAAAAGCAGTAATTTTAATCAGTAAGTATTATGTTTGTAATTAATATTCATGAAGTTTTATTTGTTCCTGTAGGTTTCAGTGTGTGCACTTCCCAAATCAGGTCTTGGAAAGCCTCAGCATCATTGACACACCAGGAATTTTGTCCAGTACTAAGAAAAGGATGAGCAGAGGCAAGAATCGTTTATGTCTTTTGATGTTTTTTTTATGTTTATTTTGATATACTGTGTTCTATACTGTACACAAGGGAAATTTTGACTCCGCATTTAACCCATACAAAGTGAGCACACACACACTCGGGGCAGTGGGCTGCCACACATTGCAGCACCTAGGGAGGGCAGGTGGGGGTTCGGTCCCTTGCTCAAGGGCACTTCAGCCATGATTCTCCCATTGAGGAAGGGAAGAAGCTGCTCACTTCCCCCTCCACCACGTGGTCCCAAACCTGCTTCTTTAACTATTAGGCCCCATGGCTGCATGTAAACTGCTCAAGTCTCTCTTAAACTGTACATGAGGAGAATATGCAAACTCCACACAGAAACGCCCTCGCCGAGTGCGGACCTCGAACCCAAAACTATTTTGCTGTTAGGCGGACACTCTAACCACTACACAACTGTTGTTGATTATTTTCCTAAAACAGCACACCTTATTATGTTTTACACCCTGAGCAGTGTAGGAAAAAAAAGAAGACCCAAATCCATGCAGGCTACAACAAAACAGATGTTGGACATTTTCATAAAGCCCTCAGAAATTGCTTAAGGTTCATTTGTTTAAATCATAAATCATCTGTGAATAGACATGATGTCCTCAGAGGTCCTTCGACATCCTTATAATAGTCTTGCTCACAAAAAAAATTAATGTTGTTTGCTAGCTCTGTCTGACAAATTTGTAAATCTCCCTTAGAATATCACTTCTTTTCTTAGGCTATGATTTCCCAGCTGTCCTCCGCTGGTTTGCTGAGCATGTGGACCTCATTATCCTCCTGTGCGATGCCCACAAACTGGAGCTCTCGGACGAGTTCTCTCACTCCATTGTGGCTCTACGTGGACATGAAGACAAGCTGCGCGTGCTGCTTAACAAAGCCGACATGGTGGACTCGCAGCAGCTCATGCGGGTCTACGGTGCCCTGATGTGGACGCTGGGCAAAGTAATTTGCACCCCGGAAGTCTTGAGGGTCTACATCGGCTGCTTTTGGTCCTCTCCGTTTAGGACGTCAGAAAACCGTGTCCTGTTTGAGCGAGAGGAGGAAGATCTCTTTAATGAGATCCAGAACCTGCCTCGCAACTCTGCCCTGAGAAAACTTAATGATCTGGTAAAGAGGGCACGACTTGTGAGGGTGAGGCTTTTTTGTTTGCATCAACTATATGTTGACTTGTTATTGGAAAGCTAAAATGCTACTCCTTTTTATTCAAATAACAGAATTTAACTTATCAGTTCTGCTCTGCAAATACACCAAACAGGTTTTGTTGGATAGCTGCTGGGTCTATGAAAAATATGCAGTGTCATTGTTACCGACAAGCAACAGGCCTAATCTCTCTACAGACTGTAGAAACGGCAAACAAAAGTCCCTGAGGAGGAGACAACAGAAACAAAACACTTTTGACATTCACCTCACAAGGAGAGCTTTGTATTAAAACCATGAGGAATGAGATGGGAAATAGTCTTATGAAGCTAGAAGCTAGTCTAATTTTTAAGTACGACATAAGATAAGCCTACAACTTAATATACCATGCACATATCTACATCGACTCAAATAATAACTTGCCTAGATTTTAGTAAATATATATTAAAAAGAACAGACTAACAATAAAAATGTGAAAAAATATTTGAACTTAACAGAAAACACAGCTAATCAGGCTAATCTGTTATATTATTGCTTTAGTGCTACGCTTGCTAACAAATGTGGGCTCACCGTCTTTAACAAGATGAGCTTTTCTCGTGCAGTATATTATTGTTTGTTTGTTTTTTCTTTATTAGATTTCCATAACTTCTTGTGGATGGTGTAGATCATCTTTCAGCTCAGCTGTCTTTAAGGTGCACCTCAGGAGTAGCTAGCAGGTTTCTGACTAGCTAACTAGCTTGCAAATCAGGCTAGCAGATGTAAAAACCACTGCACGCTCTACAATACATTGATAAATTATTCATTAAGAAAATCCAACAGTACCGAAAGGTCTACACCTTAAAAGCTCACTATGTTAATCTGCACAATATACAGTATATGCTATGCAGTTCAAGCTTGTATCTGTTGTAAGCCAGAATACAGTTGGGTAGCTAAGTGTATTATTCAATGACTTTTATTTATAAACTGATGAACAAGAATGTTGAGAGACAAGTCAAATACATTGTACACTGCCCAGCCTAAAAGATTTAGATCTGATTACACAACAGCAACAGCAGGGCCTACAAGTTTTAACAATAAAAAGAACACAAAAATGGTATACGCCAAAGTTGCACACACTAATATTTTGTTGGACCGCATTTTGCCTTGATTTCAGCGCTTTATCGATGACAGTAAAATTTAACCACTTCATAAAGTCTTCTCTAGCATATCCCAAAGGCCTTCAATAGGGTTAAGGACAGGACTCTGTGGAGCGAATACATGCATGAAAATGACTCCTCATGCACCTTTCTTTCACTATTTGAGCCCCAATTTCATATCCAGTGATGGTATAAAGTGGTCATTCAGTACATCAGCTGACTTCATTTTATTGCCACATAATGTTGCTGAGCCTAGACCTGACCAACTGAAGCAACAAAGGCATGAAGATTACGTGTCAAGGCTAAAGGCAATCCAACTAAATATTACAGTGTTTGACTTTTTTGGCTGGTCAGTGTACCTTGTTGTTGCTATTTTTTTGTAAATCAGAAGGTTGGGGGTTCAAGCCTCAGTTCCACCAAGCTGCCAGTGTTGGGCACATGAGCAAGGCACTTATCCCTCAATTGCTCAAATGTATACAGCAGATAATAATGTAAATCGCTCTGGATAGTGGTGTTTACCAAAATGCCGTAAATGTAAAATGTAAATCTTTTAAGTGCTGCTGTTGCTGTTGGGCAGTTAGATGTTTAAACTAATGGTGGCAAGGTGGTGCAGTGTTTAGCGCTTCCTCGTCTCAGCAACAAGTTCCTAGGTTCGAGTCTAGGACTTGGTGAGGGTGTTTCTGTGTGGAGTTTGCATGATCTCCTTGTGCTTGAGTGGGTTTCCTCCAGGTACTCCGGGTTTCCCACAGTCTAAAGACATGCACATTAGGCTAATTGCCAGTTCCAAATCACCCCTAGATGTGAATGGTTGTGTGTGTTGGATCTGCAATTATCTAGCAAACTGTCTTGTGTGTACCTCGCCTTCGAGATAGGCTCCAGCCTTCCCGTGACCATAGTAGGAGTAAGCGTTTGGTAAATAGATGGATAGATCTTTAAACAAAATTTTCTTTTCAGTGACTGATCTGGGAATTTAGCTTTATCCTGGTCAGCCCTTTTTTAAACATATAAAACCTTTAATGTTTTGTCTTCATGACTATTCTCATATGTGCTCCATGTTATGTTCAGTGATCAAAATGCCCCAAACATTGTCCGGTTAAGGACAAAATGGCAATTTGTTTGAAAGACGAAAGAGTCATTTGTTATCTGTGAGCCGAGTCTACGAAGAGTCAACTTTGATATCAGTATCACTGAGTGTTACTGAAACCGTTGTTTCTATGTTCTTCTCATTGCAGACCCATGCTTACCTTGTTAGCTTTCTGAAAGAGCAAATGCCCTTGTTTCGTCGAAGTATCAAAAAACGTGACCTGATCCATGACCTTCCGATCATTTTCTTAAGGCTCCAACAGCGGCATCAGATCTCAGCTGGAGATTTTCCTGATTGTGCAAAGACGCAGGTCTGTACTTTTGCATTATAAATGAAATGATGCAGGTGTGTCGAGAATATCTGCCATTACTGCAGAAATAAGATTTATTTTAAAAAGTGGGCATCACTGTAACTGCACGTGGTTCTGAATTATTGCATTGTTTATTGTGTTTCATATTATCTTTCCAGGAGCGACTCATGAATTGTGACTTCACCAAATTTAAAACCTTAAAACTCAAACTCATGGCAGGTCTGGATGAGCTCCTGACTACCGATATTGCCAAGCTGATGCCACTTCTGCGCCAAGAGGAACTCATAGCAGCTGACAAGCCTGGCGTCCAAGGAGGTCCCTTACTAATAACAAACAGAGGCCCATTTTTTGAAAGGAACCCCTTCTATTATTCAGAGCCCAACGGAGAGTACGAAGAGCTCACTGAAAAAGCTTGGGTGGTCTCTAGAGACAAACCGAAATATGATGAGATCTTCTACAACCTGTCTCCTCAGGATGGCAAGCTCAACGGGCTCAAAGTAAAGGACTGGATGACCAGCACTCGGCTGCCAAATTCGGTCCTGAACCGTATTTGGAATCTGTCAGATGTTGATGGAGACGGCATGCTAGATGACGAAGAGTTTGCGTTGGCAAGCCATTTAATTGAAGTGAAGTTAGAGGGTTTTGGGCTTCCTCCCAAGCTTCCTGCTGATCTGTTGCCTCCATCGAAAAGAAGACGCAAAACCTTGAGTACAGAGAACGCGGCTGACCATGAGGAGGTGTAGATGCTTGTATAGCTAATGTTGATGCTAATTTGTAAGGTTTTTTAAAAATGATTTTATGATTTATCCAGTCGGCCGCAAAGAAGGGTTCACAAGCTTTCAAGCACCATCATATAATGATATGAACATTTTATACTTATATTAATGTTACAGTTAGGTTAGAGTTGACTTTTATTTTGGATATTCACTTTTTTTATTGTGACTCAGCAGACCAATCATGTACACATTACTACAATAACAACATAACGTGTAGCTTAAACTTATCCGCAAAGGGCCGGTGTGGGTGCAGGTTTTTACTTCAACCAAGTGGTAGCCACACCTTCCACCTGTGTGAACCACTGATCTCAGAAAGTGATTTTCATGTATTCTATTGTTTGTATGTGGCAAAACCTGGAGCCAGCCTGGTGCCATCTTGGTGACATCACTTTAATGTTGAAAGTTATACTCAAATATTGTACAAAACAGATTAAATAAAAATGGAAATACTTACATCCAAGGTATACATTTCATTTTAAACCCTTTGTTTTTTTTTTTCAGAATCTCATCTATCCAGAGCTTTTTTTGCTTTTTTTTTTTTTTTTTTTTTACATTTTTTAAATTAATTAAAAAAATAAGTGAAAATATTTGTATATTTATATTACCTCATATATTCTGACAATCAGTATTTAAATTTACAGGATTTTCAAGCCGTGTTGGCTTTCAACAGCTCCGTTTTGATATCTTAAATCAAGGTGGTCTCACCAAGATGGCTGCCACCCGGCTTCAAAATGGACTAATGTGCATTCTAGGTTTTTTTTGTTTGTTTGTTTTTTTTTTTTTAAATCAGTGATTGATCTGTGAATCATCTTGGTTGAAATGAAAACCTGCACCCACACTGACCCTTTGCAGATAAGATTAGACATCCCTGCAACAGCGCTAGTTATTAGTTACTAGTTATTAGTCATCATCATCATCATCGTCATCGTCATCATCATATCATTAACAAATGACAAACTCTCACAGGGAGGGCTTTGGTGGGGAATGTCTCAGGGATGTGACCACAACAAACAAGATTAACATTTTCTTATTATTCCACTTTCTTTTTTACTGACATTTATTTGGATTATTAATTTTGTACTTTGATTGTATTGCTGAATGTCTTAGTAAATCTGTTAATCCATAACCATTTGAATTCCTTTTTTTGTGGTGGTTTAATTATGTTAAAATTTCCTTAATGGATCATGTTGAAAAATAAAAGATTTATTCATCAAAATTCCAACAACATATTCAAATGGATATAGATTTTTTAACCGATTTTACAAAGCTTACCAAATGTTCAATATGTGCACGGCCTGTGACACGACACACGTCAAGTCGGTAGACCAGCCAACTGCCAAAAATGCTGTAGCATGTCTTGTGTAACATTCTTCAACGCCTCAATGATTCTCTGCTTGAGTTCCTCTAGGCTTGTAGGAAGAGGGGGGATATAGACCAGTCCTTTCATATATAGTAGTCCCATAGAAAAAAATCACAAGGTGTCAAGTCAGGTGAATGTCATTCCTCACCCTGCAAAAAAAAAAAGAAAGAAAAAGGAAAACATTTAACTTAGTTAGTTTTTACACATCTAGTTAAAATTTAAGCTCATTTGTGTGAGAATTGGCTGTGTTATGAGATTAGGATATAATGTAAAAAATTTTTTGGATACCCTGTATACGAAAACGTGTTGATCCATCTCAGGTGACAATTTCATTCCAACCAATCAGGGAAATACATCCTATACTGTTAAAAACAAAAACTTCTATAAACCACTTGGCATGTGTGTTTTTCTTTAAAGTGCCATTGAAATGGTTTAAACCTGAGGATTTGAACCTGCATGCCAACATATTACAATTTGAAGCAGGAAGGTGTGATATTCATACCAACCACTAACATCCAGGATGCTCTAAACAGTCAGCAGGGGTTTACAAAACTGGCTAGATGAGATGCCAGTTTTGCATGTTGTGACTTTGGCATGTTTATATCTTAATATGACAGTGAGGGCTTTTTGGTCTCTATGTATACACCAGTTATATATATATATTTTTTTTTTTTAATGATTGAAATGAAATGGCACAGTATGGTGGCGTAGTGGTTAACACGTCCATCTCACAGCAGGAAGGTCCTGGGTTCAAGTCCCGGGCATGCCCAGGGTGTTTCCGTGTGGAGTTTGCATATTGTTCCCGTGCTTGCGTGGGTTTTCCTCTGGGTACCCCGGTTTCCTCCAACAGTCCAGACACATGCACATTAGGCTAACTGTCTTCCTAATTGCCCCTAGGTGTGAGTGGTTATGTGTGGGTGTGTTGGCTCTGCAGTGGTCTGGCGAGCTGTCCAGACTGTACCCCTCCTTTGTACCCCTCCTTTGCCCAGTTTGGGCTGAGATAGGCTCCCTCGGCTCCCCAGCCTCCCCACCCGACCCTACAGAGTAATATATAAAAATAGTCCTGGTGTCCAGGAGGCTCTTGCTTGCTGCGCCTCTCTGTGGCGCAACAAAAGCAATGTTTCCCTGTTTGCTCCGCCTCGTCTCTCGGATTATAAGCAAGGAAATAACTCCGAAACACTTCAGTCCTTCCTCTAAACCGAGAACTGGCTTCATCTCTGAACCTGCTGCCTGCTGTCGGTGCTTAATCCAGACAAGAGACGTTACAACCGCCGAAATGGTGGTCAAAGTACACATCATTTACTGGTAAGTCCACCGTAGTGTTATATATAGATCACCATCTATCTAAATATAAACATGACTGGAGTAACAAGGGATGTTTCGGTTTATTGAACGCAGCATTGTTTCACTGTCATACAGATATCCAGGGCTCCGGGGTCGAAAAACACCAAAACAAACGCACAAAATAATCTTTAGGTATTAAAATGTTTTCCTTAAAATGTGAATTGTTAAATGTAACAATGGTAAAATTCTGTGTGAATTATTTATAACGGTACTGAACCTGAGCTTTTACACCATAACAACAGCTACATGTCCGTATTTCAAATTTCACTTTATTTCTTACATCCGGGCACTGCACGCGCTGTGCACTAATGGCCTGTACACACTATATAGTGCACTAGATAAGCAGTAGGGACTTATTTGAGCGCGAGCCTGTGAATCATATTAGGTGTGTTTATAGGCATGTTTGTGATGCGTTCAGTCGCGCTGGTGCAAGATGTTGCGTGGAAATGTGCATTTGTTATCCCTGTGAGAAGGTCGTGGGTTTTATACCACAGTGATGGTACAACAATATATAAACATCCATCTATTTAGCGAACCTCTTAATCCGGTTAGGGTCGCCGGGATGCTGGAGCCTATCACAACCGAGTCTGGGTGAAGGCGGGGTACATCCTGAACAGATCGCCAGACCATTGCAGGGCCAACACCCAATCATTTAAACTCACCTAGGGTCAATTTGGGACAGCCAATTAAATTAGCTTAATGTGCATGTCTTTGGACTATGGGAGGAAACCAGAGTATCCCAGAGGAAACACACACAGGCAAAGGGTATATTATATATGTGATATATATTACACTAATTAAAATAGTTTAATTTTTTTAGACCCAAAAAATATAAGATAATATGTAAATATATTTATTTGTTTGTTTGTTTATCTTTCCTCAGCGGTGGATGAGGGTACAGACCCAAGGTATGTTTACTACTACACACATTCCAGCACTTGCTTCAGTATTTTAACTTAGACTTGATTTGTTTGTTTGTTTGTTTTTTGTAATCGTACATTCATTTGTTATCCCACAGTTCACCCAGCTCAAGACGCTGCTTGAGGGCGAATTTCCAGGCAGCCTTGAGATAGTAAGTCCTTTTAAATTTCCCTGAATATGTGTTTTGCATCTAGTAATTTGAATACTTGCAAAGCATTGTGGGATTTCTGCCAGGATTATCACCATTACTTATGCAATAGTATGGTTTAGGGTGTAGTGGTGTGCTTGTCTTTTAGGGAAAAAGCCTGACTCTGTAATACAACACCTACTTCTCCACCTTCCACTCTATTGAGAGGAACTGCATGCTGGTACTATACAATATGTACCTATACAGTTGGTGGGTGATGATGTAAAGCTACCAGGTGCTTTGTGTACATTTACTGAATCATGTGCCAGAACCAGAGGGTGTGTGAATAAATTGGGAAGGATTAGATTCATAAATAATGATAATTATATGGGTGTGCCTAACAAAAAAAATGTGTGTTTAGCTATTATAAAACAGCGCTCTAGCATTCTCGATTCTGATTGGCCGAAAGCCAATTTATAGCAAATTACATAATTTTGCTATAACAGCAGCGCAGAAAATATTTCCAGCTGTGAGGCCAGTGATTTCCAGAGGTTTTACAACTGCTGGAATGTGGTATAACAGGACTGAACTCGTCTCGTAGATGTTCCACAACATGTTTGTAACAAAAAATGGATAAAAGATTATAACAGTGTCCTTTAATTATTAAATAATGTATACGCTGGTGAATTTTGTACTCTGTTTTGTGTAACCCGGTTACGATAATAGATCCAGCTGTAAAGTGTGACTACATCAACTGTTTGTCCGTCCATCTTTGTCCCACAGACTAGTGAGGGTACATCTTCAGTAAGTGGGTGGTTTGAGGTGCTGGTGAATGACGAACTGGTGCACTCAAAGAAGGTAAGAATTATCCTGCGACATCTACCACGTCACTGTAAAATCATCCAGTTTGGTGGAGATCTGTCGATGTGGGTGGGGTTATTCTCTAAGAGGCCCCGCCTACACTGATAGAAGCGTTAAAGGGGATTGGTAAGGAAAATCTTTGTTTTGATGTGTAAAAACCATCCCCTTTAACAAAAACTCTTGTGAACTACAAACCACACCCAAAAAATAAATAAAGACACACACCCCACTCCAGCATAACCGGCTTTTCTAAATGTTTTTTTCATACCCAACATCCTAACTGATGTGAAATAAAAAAAAATGTCTGCTCTTGACAGAATGGTGACGGCTTTGTGGACAACGATAAGAAGCTGGCCAAGATTCTGAACGCCATTGAGAAAGCCTTAGGCAAATGAAACTGGGCTAATGTTGGAGGTAACAAAACATCATATATATATATATATATATATATATATAAACAGGAAATGCAATGTGATATTTCTGGTACGCAATATACCTAATGTGGAATAACATCTTGTTATGAAGTTTTTTTCTCCATAAGTCATAAAGCCGATCAGAAGTGCTGTTCACCCTCTGTTACATGTTCGAGGAAGCAGCGATCTTGCTAACGTTTTTTATTGACTAATTGTTTTCTATTAGGTGATAGCTTAGTGTGGGGGCAGGGGAAGTGAAGGGTTCATTGTGAATGATTTAATTGTCTTTAAATAAAAAGAAATCACTTAAAAAAAATCTGAAAATTAGTCGTTGAATTTCTAGACAAATTGGTCTTTCTGATCAATCAAAAAATCAAAAGATAGAAATGATAACATGGTTCTGCTGACCAGACAGATTTGAGAACGCAGCAGCGCTGTGGTTAGCACGTCCGCCTCACAGCAAGAGGGCCTGAGTTCAATTCCCAGGCTCAGCAAGGGCGTTTCTGTGTGGAGTATGCGTGTTCTCCACATGCTTGCGTGGGTTTCCTCTGGGTACTCCGGTTTCCTCCTACAGTCCAAAAACATGCACAGTAGGCTAATTGGTTGTTCCAATCACCCCTATGTGTGAGTGTGTGTGAGTGAATGGTTGTGTGTGTGTTGGTCCTGCAATGGTCTGGCGAGTAGTTCTCGGCGTACCCCGCCATGTCCATCACACACGCTCATTCACACTCACCCATGCAAGCATGGGGAGAACATGCAAACTGCACACAGAAATGCCCTGGGACTCAAACCCAGGACCTTCTTGCTGTGAGGCGGACGTAATTACCAATACAGCACCGTGCTGCTCCTAATCCGAGTTTGCCAGGGGGATAATATCCATTATTCGGAGAGCATTCTGGTCCTGTGTTGTATATACTTCCACTTGTCACATTGTCTAACTTTATGTGTCTCTCTCTCTTATTGTTTTTCTCCTCAGTTTGTTCGTCTCTGCTTGTTGACCCCTGTGAAAGTGCAACCATGATGGTGACTTCCAAAGTGTCTCTGGCACGGACGTTACTTGATGCTTTCCTGCTCTTTCATAGAGGCGGCTTTCCGAGCGGGCGAACTCCAGGAAATGGTTTTAGTATGTAATGTTAAAAGAGCTGAACCAGGCAGATTGTTTTCTGTTTGCTTCTAAATGTTCTTGCTTTATGCTTTAAAAAAAAATAAAAATAATACACAAATTGGAAAATGTTAAACATTTGCATTATAATAAAAAGAGAACAAATCCAGAAAAAAGTATGTGTTTTGTCTTTGTCTTTATAAAGCAAGTGAGGTGTTAATAGGTTTATTTGTTTAATAGGTTTTATAAGGACCTTCAGCTTTTGTGCAAATATTTGCTCTGCATTTAACATCCTCCTGCCAGTGAATAAGTTAATAGTTACTTAAATAATTCATTACAGAGCAAAAAGTGCAATTTGCCAGCCAAATCTTGCAGACAAGTCAACATTCCTTTAAACCACAGGTGTCAAACTCAAGGCCTGCGTGCCAAATTTGTCCTGCCAACTCATTTTATGTGGCCCGTGAGTGCTTTCGAAGTATATGATTATCATACATTTTTCACATCAACCATCCTTCCACTAGGTGGCGGCAAAACCTATTTCAAGTGTCATTTTTGGCTCATGAAAGATTGAACGCTAGCATGTTGCTATCAAGCATTGTCAGAAAACGAAAGTCAATAAAGTTAAGGAGGTAAAATCATAAACTAAACTAATGATTTTGCCATGCAAGATTCATTTTTTTTTGGTTGCCCTATTTGACTCGATTATCCAGCCATTGATGACCTCAAAATTCAGTGATGTGGCCCTCAGTCAAAATGAGTTAAAATGAGACCCTTGTCCTAAACTGCCTTTAATGTGTATAAGGGTTGGTATGATGTTAACTAATATAAATATTTAGGCACTGCATAAATGTAGACCGGAAGTAAAAGTACCCAATGTGCTCGCCTCATGTTATATAGTATATGGATGTTGCTTAATTAGCGTGGGAAAAACTCATTTGAAGGACTTATGGGAGGGCTTGGGTTTGGGTAATTGTCTTATTTGAAAGTCCATATATGGTTTCCTATTAGTGTTCCATAGCAACAGCATGTCTGTCAGCACTCGTTTCTAAGTTCCCAGAGCCAAAACCTTGTGACCTTCCCCTGACCTTGACCTTCGACCTTGATATCCCAAAATCAAATCATCTTTGGGACTCAGGTAAGGTAGTGTCCCCACCAAGTTTGGTAAGAATCAGTGCACAGGTGTGGTCAGGAGTTTGTTCACAAAGTAGCAAACATATGAATGCTGGTGATTATAATACCTTTACCCAAACTCCCATGAGCCCAGTAAATATGGACAAAATGTTATGGACACCTACCCATCGCAACTCACCCAATCCTACTTGGGTCATGGGGAGACCAGAGCCTATCTTAGCCGAAAGTAGGTGAAGGTGGGGCACACCCTGAACAGATCATCAGAGGGTCCACAGGGCAACACGCAGCCCCACCTATGGGAACAATTTGGAACAGCCAATTAGCCTAAAATGCATGTCTTTGGACTGTGGGAGGAAATCGGAGTGCCTGGAGGAAACCCATGCAAACGCAGGAAGAACATGCAAACTCTACACAGAAACGCCCAAGCCAGGGACTCGAACCTACGACCTTCCTACGAGCTAGAAATAAGGTTTCTGATTATGTAGTAAGCTTGGATGGTATTTCAGTTTCGTCGTGTGTAGCAGTTAAGAACC
>JAQMYF010000005.1:25012368-25049567 GCA_030014195.1 Neosilurus mollespiculum | reverse complement strand
ACCGTCAAGGCGGCCCCCCCCCCCCCCCCCCCACACCCACACACACAAACCTGGCACTGTCTAGTCCTCACTTTGTTTTTTTTTTGCACCATAACTGCTGTGTGTGAAATTCCCAGGAGACCACTGGTTTCGAAAATAATCAGCCCGTCTGGCTCCAGCAGACAAAAGTTTTTGCCATCTGCTGATTGGTTAACTCCCAACAACTTTTTTTTTGATACAGCAAAGTGCCTTGTAACTAACACAAGTGGAAAAATCTGGAAAACAGCATGCAGCATAAGGCAATCTAGACGTGATGAATCTTTATCATCATCAGAGCTCATCCTTGTTCTTATTTGGAGGATAAAATATAAATGTCCACTAGAGGGCAGTAGCACCCTTTCCATTTCTCTATTGAACATGCAAACAGCTCTTAGAATTACCAGTCAGAGAAAACACCACTTATTATTCTGTAGCTGCAATAATTAATTATCACTGTTGTTAAGGCTAAGAACAGAAAAGCCATTGCACCTGAAAGTGTTGCAGTGACGATTACCGGTTTGGGTATGCAGACAAGCCCAAGTCAGAAAGTATTATGACCTTGACATTGTATTCCTTTCATCATTGGTTGCGTCCTAAGTCATACACTACAACACTACTGCTGTACTAGTCAAGGTTGGGGAAGGGGGTGAGCAGTGGTTAGCATGTCCGCCTCACAGCAAGAAGGCCTGGGTTCGATTCCCAGGCTCGGGTGTTTCGGTGGAGTTTGCATGTTCTCCCTGTGCATGCGTGGGTTTCCTCTGGGTACTCCGGTTTTCTCCCACAGTTCAAAAACATGCACAGTAGGCTAATTAGCTGTTCCAAATCACCCCTAGATGTGAGTGTGAATGGTTGAATGTGTTGGCCCTGCAATGATCTGGCGAGCTCTTCAGTGTGTACCCTGCCTTCACCCAGAGTCAGCTGAGATGGGCGCCAGCCACCCCGCAACCCTAATTAGGATTAATCGGCTTAAAAAATGAATGAAAGGTTGGGGAATGACATTTATGCATAATAAGTAATAATAATGGTTAAGGCACCACTTTTTAAATATGCATTTCTTAAATAGTCAGGCTGATGATTTTATTAGGATTCCACACATCCTGACTATATAATTATTGCACAAAGCAGCTTGCTCATAGTGTGGCAAGGAAATACTTCATGAGACGTCCCAAGGAAGGATCCAGACTTAAAAGGGAACCCTGGGTGACTTCTGATAGTGTGATGATCATTTCTTACTCTTAACAAGAAAGTCAAACAACTTTATTTCTTGCAAGGGTGATCAGAAAGAGTCCTGGGATGTGCAAAGGGCAGACTTTGTGATTACATGAGCACTTCAGAGATACAAATAAAGTGATTGATGCAAAGGTGAGAAATGGGAATAGAATAGAAACAGCTAAAAAATCTTCAGCCTGGTTCCTGGAGAGCCACCTTTCTGTAGGTTTTTATCTCTGACAAAGTTCTAACACACCTCAAGAAGTTCTTAAAGATAATCATCAGATGGTCGGGTGAGCATGATTAGGGGCTTGACCACACTAGAGGTGCAATAGAAAAGAGACTGACGCAAATTTTTTGTGTGTGTGCAAATTTTTTTTTTGCGAATTTTCAAATTCTCGTCAAGCAAGCGAATATTTTGCGACTGAAATACTTATCTCGCGAATTTGCGATTGCTTTTCAGACATTTGGTGGGGGACAAAAAATCTCCGTGTTTTTTGTTTTGTTCTCAAACCTTTCGCTTTTTATTAGCGCTAATAAAATACGAACGATGACACAATATGCGGAATATGGCGGCAAGTCTCTAACTTTCCGCGTCGAAGGCTCCAACTTGTCGCTTTTCCTTGCGAAGGAAAAACGGACGAAAAACCTTGCGACCTTCTTGCGACATGTACGGACTGTCTGAGAAGAGTTTGAGGCTACTGTGGATCGGAACCTTGTTTTGCGGAAATTTTGAACATGTTTGGAATTTTTTCGCCATGAACCAGGCGACCAAAATGTGACGCCGCGGGACAAATTTGAGAATGAATAGCGACAGTCGCTTTTTTGCGGTCGACCCCTTAGGGTTGGAGCCTGTCTTTAGGAAGGTAGCTCCCCAGGAACAGGGTTGGAGACCAGTACTTTATGGTATCCAGGTAGGAGGTGTAGAAGTAGAGCATCAGGATGAATCAGTTCAGTGTGAATACTATAGTCGAAATGAACACATGATATCAAACAGGCTGTAGCCTCACCCGGCTGATTTGAGGCAGGTTGAGTGCGCTAGTATGCGGTTTGGAGTGTAGCCATTGAACGCATCTCGAGGCGACGCCCACCGGCAGCTGACGCGCGTAAAGCGCCTGGAGAGGAGCTGAGTGTTTACCCGGCCGTGTGGCAGCAGGGCAGCTCTCAGAGCTCCACACCGGACTGGGTTTGGGTGTTGGGTGTTGGGTGATGTGATTTGCGAGCGCGCGCGTCCTGCTGGAATAGAAGTCGCGCATGTTGGGATTTACTCCACTGCTGTCCGCGTGCACTTGGTAACGCGCGCGCCCTTGTTCCCACGCTTTCCAAAATCAAAGAACCAGGGTATGTTTGAATGCACGTACAGCGCGCGCACTCCAGATGCATGCACTGCTTGAGCGGGGCAGGAAAGACGCCGCGGTTGGCACCGGCACCATGTTCAGCTGTGTGGGCTGCTTCTGGCTGCTGCTGTCCGCCGCGCTGGTTGCGCTCTGCAGCTTCAGCTTCATCTCTCCGGCGTGGATCGTGAAGGAGCAGCAGCACGGACGGGGCGGACACTCGGTCAGCTTCGGCCTGCTCTGGCACTGCTCCGAGTCTCTGGATCACATGTACGCATGCTACGCGTTCGGCGGAATTGGGAGGTTTGCCGAGATCCCCTCCAGCTCCTGGCAGGTAATAATAATAAAAAAAACTACTACACAGTACTTCTACTCCACTCTCAGAAAAGGAAGTGTATCATTGCACCTGTATGGGGTAGAACGACTTGGCACTGAGGGGGTGATTACAGTAGAGGTGCGATGGAAAAGCGAATGACCTAATTGTCGCGTGACAGTTTTTGCGACTCGTTTGCGAATGATTTGCGATTGCCGTCGTGTTCTTTGTTCTCAAACCATTCACTATTTCTTTCCCCCCGTGCATTATTAGCGTGAACCAAAATTCAAGTGATCACAATATATACACGGAATATGGAGGACGGCAGCGAGTCTCAGACTTTCCGCGTGGAAGTCCCCAACTTGTCGCTTTAACACACGTAATTTGCGAGCAAATCAACAACTTTTGCTTTGCGACCGTCTCACAACGCGTGCGGACGGTTTAAGGAGAGTTTAAGACTACTCCGCAGCCTCGTTTTGCGACGTTCGGGGAGATTCCGAACATGTATGAAAGTTTTTTTGGGTTTTTTTTGTGATGAGTTGTCACGAAATGTGATGCCTCGCGACAAATTTGAGAACAGAAAGCGACGGTTGTGAATCGCCATTCGCGTAAGTCACTTTTCTATTGCTCTAAGACACAGGTTCTCAAGTTAAACCCTGGTCCTGTTTTTTTTTTTCTTTTTTAGCGAATTTTGAAATTCTCGTCAAGCAGGTGAATATTTTGCGACTGAAATACATATATCGCGAGAAGGTCGCGCAGCAATTTTTGCTGATTTCTGAGTAATTTGTGATTGGTTTTCAGACATTTGGTGGGGAAAAAATCTCCATTTTTCTATCGTCCACCCTCTAAGACACAGGTTCCCAAGTTCAGCCCTGGTCCTGTACGACCCTGTGCCTTGCTTTCCTTGTTCCCAATACACTTAATTGAACTAATTAGCTTATTAACAGCTTTTTATGGTTAAGCAAGGAAATCATTTGCAGGATAGCAGCTTCTCCAGGACCAGGTTTGGGAACCTCCTCTCTAAGATACTTATTTGTACCCTTTAGATACTATTTGGGAGCATGTATGCACATTATGGCATTATTAGTTAGTTACCTTGAGGTCCAGTTACTCTTATTGGGTACGTTAGTGTAGATTGTAGGATAGGGGACAGAACTGGATGCCCTACTTCACCCCAATTAATCACTTTATTTTTAATTGTAAATTGTAGTGCTCCTACAGCTTCTACTACTACTGTAGTTCTACTATAATGATGATAGTAATAATAATAATAATAAGAAGAAGTAGAAGAAGGTGATTTCACCACAAGATTAACAGTAATAAGATTTTACACACAAGGGTGGGCAATATGGAAAAAACCCCCAAAAGAACCTATTATACTTTCACAATACTTGCCATTGTGTGGTATCCATCCATCCATTATCCATTACATACTGCTTAATCATCAGTCACAGAGGAAGCTGGAGCCAATCCCACATCCTGAACAAGTCGCCAGGCTATTGCAGGACTAACACAGACACAAACAACCATTCACACTCAATCATACCTACAGGGAATTTACCCAGGGACTTGAACCCAGGAACCTGGGTTGTAATTGTAGACATAGATTTCGGTCCCTAAAGAGTCACCCAAAGGCAAGTGAACTGACAGGTGGAAGAAACCACAAGAGAAAAGAACCTGTCGTCTTCTGGTTGCCACCCAGTGAGAATATAGTATGCAGAGATAGAATAAAGAGTCCTGGGATGGGCCCAGGACACTGTTCATGAATACAGCAGCATGCAGGTGAGATTATTATGGGATGTCCCACGTAATAGGCAGACAACTTGGCAGTGGTCCACGGACAGCCAGGCTCCGTGTCCATCTGTCTTGATGTTCTGCCATAGTGTCACATAACCTACACACTCTGTGACATCATCCCTTCACCACAGCCAGTTATGACAGACATATAGTGTGTCACATGACCTACACACTGTAATGTCATGGAGAGGTGCGCTACCGCCCTGGGACATCCCACCCTCAGAGCTTTACGCGTCGCTTCTAGTTCTCACTGGAAACTTTGGGCAGAAACTGTAGAAAGATCCAAGAAAAAGACAATAACTAAAGAGAGCCATATCAAACGCACCTTATCATTAATCACATGTATAAACTCCGACATAGAGATGACTCAGGCCCAAGTGTTTAGTCTAAAGTTGAAACCAGAGCTACAAACGCTACTGACTATGTATCATCTCTGAGATGGTACCCTCAAGGGTAGGTCTTTTGTACCTTTTTATATATCTTTCACCAGTAAAAGTGTTTAAACTCGTCTAAGATTATATAATTATACCCAGAGGAGCACTTTAATTCAGTTATAACGCTGCACTACATCCACTTTCCCAGAGAACCGACAGCAATAAAGCCAGCAGGTGAAGACGGTACTTATTTTAGTACAAAATAACCTCTGTTATACAAGTTGCTTTTTAAAGTGAGTCACCACTTATCATGTGCTTTCTGTATCATGCGGTATTTCATGAACGACAGCTAACAATATTGTTGAAATTAAGAAAAGGTAATACATTGTTATGAATGTTATGAAATCATTATTTTTGCCAGTATATAGTAAATGCAATATAATGCGAGCATCCAAATGGTTTATAAAGTGGGCAGAAAAATGCCGTAAGAGTATAAACTAATATAAAGGTAAAGAGCTAAATAATGTGATTGGGCATGCTGGTAGGGGAACGTAAACAGTGACACAGTCATTTGGTGCGACCCCACAGAGTCAGAGGCCATTGTGAAGTGTTTTTTTCCTCTCTGATGCTACAAAGATTTGCAAGAATCCTTCCATCATGTGGTGTAGTGGTTAGGGTGCTGGGCTCATGATCAAGAGGTCATGGGTTTGAATCCCCGTTAGACCCCCACCGTGCTAAGAACCTTAACCACAAGTGTGCCTGTCTACCCAGCATAAATGGGTACCAGTAAAAATACTGGGAAGGTTGCCTGTGATGGACTATCATCCCATCCAGGCTAAATGCTACATGCTAAATAAACCTGATGAGCCAGTAGGCTCGGGTGTAAAAGCCCAACAGACTTTACATTCCATCATCCAGTGACCCATCCATCGATGCATCCGTTCATGCGTGAGTTGGAACCAATCCCAGCAGACTTTAGGCAAGAGGTGGGGTACACCCTGAGTAGATAACCAGTCTATCGCAGTAATTTGCCAACATTTACTTTTTATCTGTATATACAGTAGCTACAGCTAATGTTGTGGAATGTGTATAAAGGTCAGTGCTTGCTATTATTTACGTAGCAGCACTCATTCTGCTGTAACCATCTCTCAAATTCAATAAGACTAATGCAGAATAAAAAGAATGCAGTGTGTTTTTCCATTATTGAACTTCAAACTTAAAGCAAGAGCTTTATCTCTAATCTGTTTGAAAGCTCTGAACATTAAATAAAGGTCTTGTTACAGAATGTTTCACCCCATCACTACATTTTTCTTTGCAAAAACACTTTGCATTTAAATTCATAGCACTATAGAAAATATGCTGTAGTAACTACAGCAATGATAAAGCATTAACTAGAGAGGCACTTATAAAGTGCAAGGTACCTCCACCAGGCACAAATGGATTATTATAACTTGGCAGAGTTATAATGAAATGTCTCCCCCATGTGGGCGTCGGATGAACATTTTGCCTGATAATGAAGGGAATTTTTTGGTATATGAGGATTATTATAATTTTTTTTTTTAACATGATCCAGTGCACAGATTACCTCAAAATTGAGGCCCCACCCCACCACAAAGTTTGCTGAAAATCATATCAGTAGTTTTTGCGTTATCCTGCTAACATGGAAAAAAAATCTTTAGTAAATTCTTGTTAAAAAGCTGAGCTGGATATGCTCCAAAATGTTACGGGTTCTTGCAAGGCCCTCCACCAGATTTGGTAAAAATCGGTTCAGTTGTTTTTGCGTAATCCTGCTAACATATTCAAACAGATGCTGGTGAATACATAGCTTCCCCTGCTAAGCGGCGGAGTTCATAAGAGCTTCATAACTTGATGTCCAAGTTGCTGTTATGAAAAAATATCCTGACCAGAATTTAGAAGCACTATGGTATGATGATAAAAACAAGCTGAACAAAAAAACCCAGTATGGCCTAATATGAAAGAACTAAAAGATCAGTTTCCAGTTGGTTTGGAGATCAAGTATGTGGGGTGCCAGTAAATATTTATGAATGTGACATGCTAATAAATTTACCACTTGTATGAAACGTGTTAAATTTTTCGACCAGACTTACAATGTTATGCTAATATCTTTTTTAACCCTGTCTCACCCTGAATTCCGCAAAAATAACAAACTGCACTGCTTTATATTGCAGTGTTTATGGCAGGACAGGAGTCTGAACCACTCATACATTGTAACCTGAGATGTGTAATGTCCGAAAACAGATCATTTGTTGCAAGTAGTGATTAGTGTCTATCATTTGGGAAAAAATACCAAATACATACTAAAAATAATCCATACAAGTAAATCTAATGTCACAGTGCAACTAGATGGATGCTAACAGTAAGGGCTAAGTAGCAGGAATTTGACAGTTTGTGACCAGTACCGTCAACATGAGCATCTCTCCAAGTCCGGAGACGAGTCCTTTACCACAGGTCCATCAAATCACACACAGAGGCAGGACTCATGGCACCTTCTCCTTTTCAAATGGCTCTTCCTCCTCCTCCTGCGGTGAACTGAGGCTGAGTCTCCTCCACCGCCCATCTTCCCCAGCAGTAGTTTGGGTGAAAGGGAATGAGCCACACCATGAAAAGAGGAGCAACGAAACACCAACCGACAGTTTAGGTGTCATCACTCATGAGTTCAATAAGTGATTAAAGTTTTATTTTCTGTCTTAGATGGACTGTCATGAATCAAACCACGTTGATCTGAACTATTAACTACTTCTAACTCGCTCTTTCGCCAAACTGCTTACTCCAATCAGGGTCACGGGGAGTCTGGAGCCTATCTTAGCTGACTCTGGGCGAAAGCAGGGCACACCCTAAACGGCTCGCCAGACCATTATAGGGCCAACACAACCATTCACACTCACACCCACACCTCAGAGCAATTTGGAACAGCCAACCAGCCTAATGTACCGTTGGAGGAAACCGGAGTAACCGGAGGAAATCCACACAAGCAACTGTTAACTAGTTGCTAGTAATCTTGCTAGTGTGGTAGGGATTTGTTTATTTGTGACTTGTTATAAATATTATATAAATATAGTTGTATTACCCATGATGCACCTCTTCATGCCCATCATGCTGATCATAGGCTGCAGGACTGGCAGAGAGAGCAGGAGGCAGTCCAATAAGCAGCACTATTACCTGTACCATCAGTGGTTTAGTGTTTAAGGTTGAAGTCTATGAGGTGCGATTCTGGTTCAAAGCCCAGGCTTCAAGTTTACCCTTAATTATATAATATTTTTTTGCTTTGCATATTTATTAAGACACATAAGCAGTATTGGGGCAGTGGTGCCTCAGTGATCCGAAGGTTAGGGGTTCAAGCCCCATTACCACCAACCTGCCATTGTTGGGCCCTTGAGCAAGGCCCTTAAACTTGAATTGCCCAGTTGTATACAAATGATAAATGTAAGTCGCTCTGGATAAGGGCGTCTGCCAAAGGGCCATAAATTGCTTTACATAGTTTATTAAAACAAAAGTCCTATAAGTGCCTCTTACACCTGCTCCACTGGTGGTCTAATGGTTAAGGTTAGAGTCTATGGTATGTAATATTCCTGGTTCAAAGATATATCTCTACCTTTACGTATAGTTCAGAGTTAGGTAGTGGAACGATTAAAAGTCTTATGGTAATATGGATGAGCGTTCAAATCTGGGTTACATGGTTGCTCATTCAAATCCCAGTCAGCATACCCGGATATGAACGTGGGTTATTCTGGAAGTGGTGGCAGGACAAATGGAAGGTATAATCATTTGGTCAGACAAAGGCTAACATAGAGTTTTTTTTCACTGCCTTTCACTAACTGATTTGAATCTTTTGAGTTTTTATTTATCCGTTTAATGAGTTCATGTTCCGTGCTCCCGTTAATGTTTGGTGGTGGTTTGCTCAGCGAAAGGAGCAAATATATGAATGGGTTCCGTCCATCCGTCTGTCACACTTTAGTTTCTGGACATTTACTTGCCACACGCTGAAGCTGGGGCTTTCAAACTTGGTATGCTGGCTCACTACTATGAGTGCTAGGATGAGTGAGTGACCTTGATGTACTTTTCAAGGTCACATAGACAAAACTGTATATTAGGTTTCCGGATATTTACTTGCTGCGCGCCGAAGCTGGGGCTTTCAAACTTGCTATGCTTGTTCTATATTGGCATGTTATGAAATGGTCCTTTTGGCAGTCCTTTGGACCCCTGTGGTCAATTTATTTTATTTTTTTAAATTGCTGCCTGTTGTGATACAAATCAGTTATACATAACAGCCAATCAGCATCAACTCAGGCATGGACACGGGACAACCATTAAAGTCATGTCCATCCTTATGGGGCTCCGCTAAAAATTACCCCAACCAATTTTACACCAAACTGGACCTGAACCACCAACCTGTCCCTTACTATTGCCACTACTATGAGTGCTAGGATGAGTGAGTGACCTTGACCTACTTTTCAAGGTCACAGAGACAAAACTGTATAGTAGGTTTCTGGATATTCTACCTATTTCTACCGCCACAGACCAGTCCCTTACTACTGTCACCAAGGCACACCCTTAATTGTCAGCATACATGGAATTTAAATATATATGAGGAATATAATAAATACAAATGGTCAGTTCAGGATGTCTTATCCAGATCACTTCCTCAGGCTAGCTCTTTTTCATGAATTCCTGTCTCAGTGTGTGGGATGTTTCCCAGCAGGAGGACCGGTACTCTTTGTTTGGTTGGTTTTGAGCTCATGTCATGCGCTGTTATTTGTTATATCCTCGTGCCTTTATTTTTTGGTTTCAGTCCCGGTTTTGCCTCGTTTCCTCAAATGTGTGCACCTGTTACATGTTCGGCTCTTAATTGGTCTGTCCATGTACAGTATACCCCACTATTCCTGTTTCAGTGTTCCTCTCTCCATGTTTACTACTTTATAGACACTGATAAATGCCTTTAATACCACTTAGAGTTTACGTAGCTCTGTCTGCCTTCTTTAATTAAATGTTTACATGTATAAAGTTCTTCGTCATATTTTTACTGCCATATATCTTGCATTACTTTTATATTAGTTGAATTCTTTTGCTTTCATTAAATTTTTATATACTTTATATATTTTTAAATTTCTTATTGGTATTTTCTTTTTTCTGACTCTGCAATTTTTGTTTATTCAGATCGATGAAAGGTATAATTCATAATTTTTTTTTCTTCTTCCTCCTGTTCTTCCTTCGTCTTCTCCACCTTCTTTTTCTTCCTCCTCCTTACTCCCCTTCCTATTCTTCTTCCTTCTTATTCTCCTTTTCTGCTTCTTCTCCTTCCTCCTTCACCTACCTCTTCCTTCGTTTCTCCTTTTCTTCCTCCCCCTCCTTCTTATTCCACCCTCCTTCCTCTTCTGCTTCTTCTCCCTCTTCTTCTTCCTCTTCCTCCTCCTTCTTCGTCTTCCTTTTCTTCCTCCTCCCCTACTTGTCCATCCTCTTCCTTTTCTTTTCCTTCTTTCATTCATTTGTATATAACAAAAGGAAATAAATAAATGTGGTATTATAAAACAAATGTATTCATCTATTCATATTTTTATTACCCCATTCATTTTCATAGGTATATTTATTTATTAAATGTTAAATAGAAACAATCTTTCACGAATCTGCTCTGTTATTCTGACCACCAGCTCCAGTTGAGTGATGTATAAAATATTGCTTTCACTTTATTGTTAAACATCTCTCAGGCTTTGTCTGCTCTTAAGTTACTCTCTCAGAGACTTACCAGCAATGAAAAAGAGACCCAGTGGTTTGATTTGCCACAAAGCTGAAAAAGGGGTGAGCACTACTATATTTATACTATATCCCTCAATATCACAGACAGCTGTGGTTGCAGGAACGAAGCCAGCAGCCCGGAGGAACATTATTTTGATGCCGATTACTTTGTTTACAGGCTACGAGGGCAATCCTTCTTTTTCTTTTATTGCTGCATGATTTACAGAGTCATGGACAAGGTCAAATTCCTCTGTTCGGTGTTTAGGGGGTTGACGTATGATACATTCTAATTATTATCAAAAATAATTATAAGAAGAAGAAGAAACACGACTATCAAGTAGTTAATGGCTACATTATTGAAGGCTGCGTCCTGAACGGAATCTCAGCTCTTAGAAATAATACATTATGTGTTAGGATACATTTTGCACCATGTTTTACTTCGACCAACATTTTGTATATTTTAATACACCTTAAACTTTTCATGCATTTTGCAAGTGCAGCTCACGTCTTGATCCTGCTGTAGGCTGAGGACGTCTATAGGAGTGCACATGGACCGTGTTTCTGGCACTAAGGTGTTGTTTTAAACAGGAGAACTAACTTCATGGCTTTGTTTTATAGTTCAAGCTCCATCAGTATTATAGAGATGTACAGTAAATAGAATTTCAGTCGCTGGCTGGTGTTTGTGTTGCACATTAATAGCAATCAGTTAAGGAAAGCGTGAAACCCATAAAGGGCTTCTTCTATAAGCTGAAAAAAAGGCAGGATCCTATAATATCCACAGACGAGACATATGATATATTTAGTTTCTCATCTAACTGGATTTATCTTTTCGTCTAGCTTTTAGAAGATGTGCTTGTTTTACCAGGACTGAAAAGCATTAATATAGGTTTCTACTGTTTATGTGAAGTAATGAGAAAGGCTGTTTTTCTTTCATTACAATTGATGGAGTGCAGTAAACCTATTTACTTTCTTAACAACTAGGATAAATAATCGCCCGTGAATGCTCTGTTCATTAAGGATCTAGATATAGACCTGGTTTTCTGTCAAGCGGTATTGTGATTTTATAGCGCTATACAGATCAAATTTAATTGAATTCAGGACTGAGTAAAGCAGCCATGAGGATTTTTATAGCCTTATTGTGCAGCACTAGATTTACTTGGGTACCAATTTTAGACTCAGTCTCAGAGCAAATCAGATTACTATATCCTACATGGGAATGATGCGATCTGATTGGCCTGTTCTTGCTAGACAATATTCCGAGAGGATAATACCTGAATTGAAACAGTTTGTCACAGGTACTTGGGTGCATCATCATTGACACACATGGAAAAATAAACTATAAAAATCTCCTTTTAGTTAGATTTATTTTAGTTTCTGTGCAGTATATACTAAAACCTTGACTTTGTTTAACGCCACATCGTTATGAAGTGAGGTTTTCTTACATTTCTGTGTAGTATACTACACTAATGCTTTGAGTTTAAAATGACGCCTTTATGGAGTGTGATTTTTTTCCTTATGTTAGTAATTAGTAGCCTCTTAAACTTTTTAAATGAGTTTTAAAGCGTGTCGTTATGGAGTGTGGTGTTCTTGCGTTTCTGTGTGGTATTCGCTTGGGGTGCACTTTTATACAGATGCACAGATTCCTTACAAATAATTGGTGTTAGCATGTTATCTGGTATATCTTATGAACATTATAGATACTTTGATTTAATTTATGTTGTCTTTGATACCAGCTAGACCTCCATTTACAATTATTTCAGAAAAAAACATCCCATCCAACTGTAGTGTTTCATGTCACGTCTGGCCAGTGTACCATTTCACTCATAATCAATAATAGAATGTATGAAATTCTACTGTTTTTCGCACGGAATGAATCTCATGCTACAACAATATGAGCATTTAGTTAAAACTTTGAATGAGTTTAAAAAGACGCTGCGACACAGTGCTAAGCTCTGCTCACAAAGCGCACAGAGTTCACCTGACCTGCCCCTGTCATGGTTAAAATATGTAAAAATAAATTTGATTTTGTTTGCTGTTTATGTTCCTGTATAGGTAAGTCTGCTCATTAGGCAGGAGCTTCTCCCTGGTTTCCGTAGCATGAAGTAACTAGGAGTTCACCTCCTCCTGGATGTGACGCTAGTCCATCGTATTTTTACTGGTACCCACTTATACTGCTGAGGGGACAGAGGCACGCTTGTGGTTAAAACCTTGCCCAGGTGGATGTCTAACGGGAATTCGAACCCACGACGGCTCAATCATGAGCCCAGCACCCTAACCACTACACCATAGACCCCACATGTTTTTATAGTATCTACTAAAATAATTATCCATCCCAGGGTTGGTGGATATATCAGAATTGAATAGTCTTCTCAACAGAACCACCCAACCTCAGCGAATAATTGTTGAATATCATCAGGCATCCTTGTTGGTATTTTCTAGGGTTTGGGGGGCAAATAGAACAAGAACATAGTGGTGCAGGTTTTATAACATCCGTGAAGTGTTTAGGGTTTAACCTGAAGCCTAGATTAGCATTCATGGTTGTCAAGACTGAGGAATATTAATTATGTGTAGAATTTTGCTGGCTGGTTGAGTCTAGTTCACATAATACATGTTATGTATTTAAAATTTATAATAAGCAACTAACAAGGGTTTTCCTTTTGTTTAAACGTGACTTTTTTGAATTAAAGAATTGTAAATTTAAAAAAATGGAATAAATAATCACATAATCGACATCTTTATATGATAAACGACTGGCCGTGTGCTTTTCAGCATTCGCGTCTGAGTTATTTTACGCAGCTGTCAATACTTTAATAGGCTTTTTCAATTTAAGTCGCTGCCTCAGAAAGCCGCTTGGTTCTTGCCCCCTCTGTGGCGTTAAAGCACTATCTCCACTCAGAAAGCTCCCATAACCTCAGGAGTTATGACTTATACATGAAGGCAAAGAAAAAAGAAAAAGAAATTAGCATTTGAAAGATGATATTAATAAATTGTAGCACCATTCTTTTTGATTTGTGGCATTTTTTTTTATATTAATTTATTTATTTTTTGTTCAAGAAGTAATGCTTGATGCTTTGGTCTTGCTCGACTCGAAGAAAAAGCATGAACTGGGTCGGAGGAAATCATTCTGATCTACAGCGAGATTTTTGCATGCATAGCTGAGTGGTGGTTAGTGCTGGGATGCGAGTTTATTACTTATTTATGTGCATTGTTAGCATAGTGGACCGAGTGCAACATCTTCAATCTGTTTGATGTGGTTTTAGTGCTGAATGGAGGAGTGGAATGTCACATTAAGTGCCATTGCTCTGAATCGATTTCTAATAAACGAGGTGTGAGATGACACTTTCATCTGGAAGCTGAAAATGGTTTGTTCATTGGTTTGGTTTAAACACTTCTTAAGGCTTTGTGCTCGTTTTGGCTTGCAAGGGTGTCAGTTAAATATGTCGTCTTGATGCTGTTATCATGTCGGCACTAGTAGACATTTCTGTATAGCACTAGACATTGTCCATATGGAAGACCACCCCAAGGCTAGAAAAAAAAAATCCTGCATAAATGAATGAAATTGAAGAAAATTTGTGATGGAGATTTGACTTTTGCACAGATGTTGCTTCCCTTTGGTTTTATGCGATGCCCCCTACCACCTACTCCACCAGAAGCCATTAATAAAGGTGAGGGGGTTATTAATTTTTCATCAGGCTTGCTTTACGGCCTTCAGACACGACTCATTGGTGTGCAGATTATTCCAGTGATGCTCCTGCCTCCCTGCATCTCTCTCACACACACACACACACACACACACACACACATGCACACTTTCTGTTCCACAGTAATATCAGAGCAATGTGTCTTTGTAAAGATGAAGGATGATCTGGACAGATTTCATATGTTGAGACTCAGGTGGCTTAAGCTCACTTATAATAACTCCGCAGACCCTCTGCCAGGGTGTCAGACAGGAAGTGGGCAGATGTGGCCAAAAACAAGCTTAGTGGGCCAACAAAGATGGATTAGGATCGACATGGTTGCATAGTTATGAGCATTTTAAATACTTATGAGGTTCTTTTTAAGCTTAAGTGAAGTTTCAGACACGGGTGAAGTATCCAAACACCAAATATTCACCTCGGTAACATTTGAATGTCTAAAATCAGTCTTCCGAAACTCAAAGACTAATCATGAACATAGACAGATTTACAAGGTCTTAGGATGTTATAGTACATTATGGCATGAATGGTAGTGTAGGATAGTTTGAGAACTTGATAACCAACATGCCCAAAGTTTGGAGGTGAGACTTTTGACCATAGTTCTCATCTCCCGACTGTAAAAAAACATTCGCATCAGCATCCAAATTTGAGATATGAGCATATTTCTCCAACAAATAAACATGGTGTCATTGTGCTGAAGTGACCAATGTGTCGTTGACCCTCCAAAAGTTTTGCCAATTTGTTTGCTCACCTTTGTTGAAAATGACCTCTCTTCCCTCCCTCGTGTGGGTTTCTGCATCTTGGGCTACCATCTTTAAAATATTGAAAGTCCCACCCTGTCCATACATAACCATCAGTAGAAGTTTACACACTCAGCATTAGCGACACCTTGTTTCCTGACAGCTCCTCGGTCCCTAATTTGATCCTGAATTTGGCTTGCTCTCTCTCTCTCTCTCTCTCTGTGTACGGTGGGAAGTTTGGGATAATCTCCCCATGCCCATGTGTGTTTCCTCTGGGCTTTGAGGTTTTCTCCCACCTCCTAAAAACATGCTAGTAGATTAACTAGCTGACAAAAATTGCCCCTAGACATTAATGAGTGTGGAACATACACACTGTAAATCCACTTTAAAACTCTTTTTAAAGAGCACTCTCTTTTTTTTTTTTAACCTTTTTGAGGTGTTTTGTGGAAGTGACACATTCTCAGGTTGTGAGGAGAGCCTGACATGGACATGCGAAAAACATAATTGGAATGAGGGATGAGGGAGGAAAAGAAAGCATCTTTATTCACCTATCAATCACGTTGACAGTTTTGATGTTGATTGGTAGGCGAACCCAGTAGATGGGGTCCTATTTGTTTTAATCTTAAGCTTAAAATAATTTCTGCAAAAATTGCTAGCCATACCTATAATCCCCAAGATTTTCTAAAAATTGGTTTTGAATTGATTACAGGTGTATGAAAACAGCCACCAGACCAGGGTACCACCCCTGCCCTGTCAGCAAAGGCTGTATTCTTTATGGTACTATTGTTACTTCTACCTACAAATTCCTGGATACGTCCAACATATTAGGAATTCATGACTAGTTGCTCATTGTGAAGTCTTGCCAGTTCCCAGGATTGAGCCTTCCCCAAATTCTGAAACTTGATATAGATGACTTTGAACTTTCAAAAGTCAGTACTAGTAAAGAAGGTCAAATGGTAATTTTTCTAAACAATGTTCATTGTTACTCATTGTGTTTGGACCAATGCTTTTCTTACTGTTCATAATTTTTTATCTCTTGGCTCTTGATTATGGATCCCTCCCCCTTTGCCATGGAGTGTAATATTTTACACTCAGAGATACACATCTGATCAGAATGCCTCCCTGGTGTGGTGTTTCGGGCATGTCCAACTGGGAAGAGACCCTGGGGTCAACCCAGGACATGCTGGCGGGACTGTGTCTCTCGGCTGGTCTGGGAATGCCTCGGTGTCCCCCTGGAAGAGCTGGAGGAAGTGGCTGGGAAGAGGGATGTCTTGACCTCATTGTTTAGGCTGCTGCCCCCGTGACACGACCCTGGATTTACACCCAGAATTGGGTTTATTTTTCACCAACATCTTGAATCGATGAGGGGAAAAAAATCCTCATTCCATAAAGTCTTCTCCTGCACATCCCAAGGACTTTCAATAATGTTAATGTCAGGACTCTGTGGTGCCAGTTCATGGGTGAAAATGATTCCTCATGCTCCCCGAACCACTCTTTCATTGAGTCCCAATTATATATCTGTGCCATCAGGAAAGAAAAAGTCTATTAAAGGGATAACTTGGTCATTCGATACAGGTCAGGTCGTCAGTTGACTGCATTTTATTGCCACATTAATGTTGCTGAGCCTTAACCAGACCAATTGAAGCAACAATGTCATTAGGATTAGACACTGATATCAAGGCTAAAGGCACTCCAACAAAATATTAGAGAATATTGCAGGGCCAACACACACACCTAGGGGTGATTTAGAACAGCCAATTAGCCTACTGTGCATGTTTTTGGACTGTGGGAGGAAACCGGAGTACCCAGAGGAAACCCACGCAAGCACGGGGCGTATATGCAAACTCCACACAGAAACGCCCAAGCCCCAGAATCGAACCCAGGCTTTCTTGCTTCCACCGTGCCGCCCAAGAAAAAAAGTTATATTTACCCAATATTCATAGATTTCCCATAATGCGTGTTCGTATATACAATGTAGTCAGTAAATAGAGTAAATTAAGCCTAGTAGGCATTATAGTTTTATTATAATCACTTTGACCACCGTTCTGGTTTCATGCTACGTAGATGTCTGTGCTTTAAAATGCCTTATCAAATTTTCATCGCGTTTCATCTGAACTATAAAAATACGGTGTTGTTAAATGTCTGTGATTACACAACAGCATGGTGACCCCAAAGCATGCTGGGTAGCACTCAGTCATGTCCATCTGGTACCAAATGTTTATCCTTGTGTTCTCATGTGAATAGGATTGGGCTAGAAAGCAAATTGTTTGTGATTTGGAAAATAAATGTGCCTGCTTTATGCGGCTGCCTAAGTCTTCACCTATTCTTTGTCTTTTAGCAAAATAGGCAGATTCACAATAGCAGGATGTGTAGAGTGGAAATCACTCAAGTATAATAGGCCACCGAAGAACACACATACCGATATGTGGAGGCAAGACAAAATTATTGCATTTTTATACTGAGGATGAAGAGATTCAAGGACGTTTCAGATTAAAGACAAAATGAAATGCATAATGTGTGTATTTATGTAGATGACAGAACGTAGACAAAAGAAATAAGAATTCCCAGATCATTTTAAACTCTGTGGAATTTGTCTGTCTCTACTTCCTGCTTTCTTTCTTCTCAGGACTTGGACTCTTTGGGATCCAGGGTATGTGGTATCTCAAGGAGGCAGCTGTCACTTTTTCTATCTAAGCCTTTTAAGAGTTTTTGCTTATGGAACCGGACTATAAATTGTTCACTCGCTCTCTCCCTCTCTCCCCTTAAAGCTCTCTCTTATTCTCAGAAGACATTATATAGGTTATAAAGTTGAGCGATACACAATGCTTGGACCCCTTTTGCACTTATACATGCGATGAATAGAACTGCAGATCGAAGCCACTCATGGCACAAAGATTTTTTTTTTTAAAACTCAAGGTAGATTTATAGCCTTTGTGTTGGAGATTTGCAGCCTCTCTCTCTCTCGCCACAATTTCATTCCCTTCAGGGTGCTGAATAGGATATATGTGCCTGATAGGCTAATGGAAAACCTCCACAGTTAACAGGTGATGGAGGGTGGGTGGTGCGCTGCGTGGTTCAGCTGTTTGCCCTGGGGACATGGATTACTCAGAGCGAGAGAGGGAATATGAAGGAAACCAAATCTGACCGATTGTTGTTGTCATATCTTTTTTTTTTTTATATGGATGGAGACCTTAAGTGAAGTAGAGTGATAACTATGAAGCGAGCGTAATCAGGGAATGAGGCAAAGTTTGCAACTGCAGGAGGTTGCAGTTTTTAAGTTAAGATCTCACGCCTCAACATCTCAGTGACGTGACTTGCATTAGCGTTAACATAGAGGTGTCCTACGCAAGCTAACATTTACCAAATCAATTGAGAAAGACAGATGGGGTTAACATGAAGGGCACATTAAACATTGCAATAGAATACTGAACTTGGGCTCATTTGCTGGATATCAATTAGCTTGCAATTTACACAAATCGTTGTTTACGAGATCAGATCAGATACATTATGGACTAGCTGGCTAGCCTCATCACCAAGCCATTAAGCTAGCTATAGGGTGCGATCAGCACATGTATTCTTACAAATAAAGTTAGAGTAATATGAACAACATTGTTTTCTGCTGTCCATCATGCTGCAGGTACAAAGAGAAAATCTTCAAGTCACTATCAGTGCCAGAATCGTGCTCTAGATCATTCCAGATGGTTCCAGATCATTCCAGCTGACTTGAACGTAATTAACATGGCTATCTGCCGGGCATAAAAAGAAAACGAACATAAGGAACAGAAAAAGAACCTGCAGAGATTAGTTCGGCAGACTGCTACGTCCAAAATTTCAGCAGAATAAATGCTTCAGTAAGAAGGATAAGATCGGATATTTTATAGAACATTTTTTGACAGCTCACCTTGTGGGAAATCAGGTCACAGTAGCCTCCACCAAGAGATGCCGCCTCTGTAGGCAGCCTTCTAAAGCAGGATTTTCCATCGGCATTCGCAAGCAGCGGGTTCTTAATTGAAAAGCGGGATTAGGAATGCAGATAGCGGGCAATTACAGTGCCAGCAAGAGGACATCAGGACATGGAGAGAGAGAGAGTTTGTTTTTCTCCAGCTCCTCGCCGTCAGTTTTGATGAATCTTTCTCTGGCAGTGCATTTATGTCGGTAATATGTAACTTTTATGAGAATGGCTTGGGAGCCCATAGGGAGAAGTAGGGCAGTGGAGGGAACTCATCTGTATCCTTGTACTCCCCGTAATAGTTCTGATGTCGTCGTAATCCGTAATCTCGTTTCAAACTCATTGATGGCGTTTGTGAGATGGACCGATGGGCAATAGAAGCGAATTGTAAATATATCCATGTAACAAAATATTGTCCTTCTTGCTTGTGTTCTTTTACCATCAGCCTCAGGAGACGGAAGACAAATATCAGCCTGCCAATGATAAAAAATAAACCATACAAATTTTTAAAACAAGGGGTGCTGATGTCCCATGATCATGATGTCATCAGATACAAATATTTTACCATATGATGACCCACACAGCACATGCAAGTACAAACGACACAAATTCAGCAAGATTGGTGACCAGTTTCAGTGTCCTTTTACTTCCAAGTTGACTCTTCAATGGTGTAGCGATACCAGACTATGACACTACCTGTTAAACCTCAGATGTAGCATCATTTACCATCCGCTATAAGAGAAGATGTGGAGCTGGGGAAATGGATACATCTCTTAATGACACTATTCCATCATAGATTGTCTTTCAAGGGGCCTCTGCTGCACAAGACTAACCAAGGATGTCCCTGTCTGGTTTTGCGCAGACAGTCCATTCTGAGACCAGTTTATTCAGTGTGTCACAAAGTCTAAATTTATTGGTCATGGGAATTTAGAGACATCTCCTTTAGCTTTATGTCAGTGGTAGTCAATCGCAGGTGCACGTCCCGATAAGGGTGGTTTTAATAAATATCTCTTGAGCTTAGTGTGTTTTGGATGAGTCTAAGTGAGATTTTTTCCCATACCGGAGGCCTTTTTTAACTGAATGTTTGGTCGAATTGTTCGGTCTGGGGTTCACTTTGTGTTCACAGCATTGAGCTGAATGTTGGCAAGTCTCTGGACATTCTACTCAACTCCTTGGTCTACCTGTTAAAAATCTTTTCAAGTGTATAAAACAAGTCCATCCACCCATTACCTATAACGCTGATCCATCAGGGTCCTGGGGCAAAACTGGAGACAAATCCAACTGACTTCGGACTAACACCGACACATCCAACCATACACGCTCACAGTCACACTTACAGGTAATGTAGAGAAGCCTATTGATCTAATGTGTATGTCTTTGGTCTGAGGAAGGAAACTGGCATACCCAGAGGAAACCCACACAAGCATGTAGAGAACATGCACATAGAAAGGCTCTAAACCAAGACACGAATGCAGAACCTTCCTGCTGTGAGATGATGGTGATACAACCGTCTGCACCTGTCTACACCCAACACCGCTGTACATTATGTATTTAAGTATTGGTGATGGAGCCAAATGAACACTGAGATTGAGAACAACAGTAGATGTTCCTCAAACAAATTCAGAGCCGTTCCTGGGAGGTTCCTCAAGATGAGGCTAAAAAAAAGCCTCTTGTGAACAGCGAGCATTCAGTGTGCAAGATGCTTAAGAGCATAATTGAGAACCAGTGCTACAAGTAACAGAGGTAGAAATGGAGGCTCATGAAAAAGCACATTCTAGTGGCTTTGAGTTTTAAACTTGTGTACGAAGGTTTGGATCTTTCAGATTTGACAAAAGGTCTCATTTGACTGAATAAATTTTAGATTTGGGACATTTCTGTGTGAGTGGTACAGCAAAATAGAGTAGCCTAACACTCACAGTGTGATTTATCGCAGCCTGAGAGCCACTTTGGAATACATTATAATGACCAATATGTAGAGAGCAATAGTTACAAGAGAAAATGAGAAATTAGGATTAAAATTGCATGTTTACAGTACAGTTGGGTTTATATTTGATATTCCATGTGCGTTTGCGTCTTCTACACCAACAACGTTCAAAGAGGGCTGGTAAGCACCTCATGAACAGAGCATACATACACACACCTCTCTATTTTGCATTCATGTCATATTTTGAACAGCTTTTTGATGCATCTCTCTGTAATGATTAATTACGTATGTGTGACATTTTATGCTTTCAGGAGAGTTGCTTGCATGCAAAACCCAGATGCTGTTTCCCCCTAATTTGCATGCAATGTCCCTTATACAATTTTTAACACTTGGAAATCACTTGCAACAATAATGTGGACTGGAAATATGAAAATAATTGACAATTATTCACAGAAGGCGAGGTGGATATCACTGAATAGACCCTGAGATGGGATGCTGAGTTCAATTCAGCGACATACACTGAGCCTGAGGCAAATAACCGTGTTAGCATATACTACATGGGAAAATGAGGAAAAAGTACACAAAAATGTACATTTTTAAAATAATGATGTCCAAGTGTACACAAGAGCAGGTGGATAAAAGCTGCATAATGGCATATTTAAACCCTGAAAGGGGTTTAAAGAGATGTTATGCAGAAATATCGATAAAAGCTAAATTTTATAATTAATTTAACATATTTTAACCATGACATAGGCAGGTCAGGTGAGCTCTGAGCCGAGCTAGGAGTCTTTCAAAATCAAAGCACACTTATTCAGAGTTTTAGTATATGCTACATGGTAACACAAGAAAAAAACAACAAACCAAAAACAGCATTTTTATGATCCATTTTTCCATTTTGATGCAAGATGATGATGATAATGACGCCTGTTGCTTCATGTGACTGTAAAAACCATTGTCTTTCATTTTGATTCAAGCATTATCCACTCATGATTTTTAATTTTACATCCCCTGACGGCTGACCAATCAGATCATGCCGTTCCGTGTAGCATACATATACTAATACCTGCGATTTGGGGTCGTAGCAAATTAGTAACAGTTTCCAGCTTATTAGTTACTACATATTTAAAACCTGATGTATACTGTAGAATCTAAAATGCAAAGATATTATTACAATCATTATACGAGGCATTAAGAAAAGAAAACCAGTGAGGAGTGTAAATTCTCAAAATTACACCAATATGAAAATGTTTTTATTTCAATTATCATAATTTTGCCATTTGATTAGAGCATCATGATTAGCATTCATATGTTACCATTTGAATGAAATGACGTATAATGAATATATTCATGAATAACTATGCTAGAGAAAAAAATATGAAGATATATTAGATTTTTTTCCCCCCCATGCAAATTGCAGAAATGATGAAATAAACTGACAGGGCTGGCTGCATCAAGTTCAGCATATAAAAAACATGAAATGCACAAAGCGGCTTGCATGAGCTTGAAGCTAGTAGGAGGAAAGCTGCCGCTGTATCAGCAATATTTTTCCCCCAAAAAAATAAACAGCTTAGATTTGCCATTACTTGTCTGCGGAGTGCACTCGCACAGTTACAGCAGGTTACGACAACGCCCACGGAGTATCTACTTCCCATTGATTTTTCTCTGCCATGGTGACATTCAAGACCCTGTTAGCAGCCCAAGCTTCCAGGGAGTGAAAAAAAGAAGAGGGAAAAAAAGGAACTCTACTTATATGAAAAATAACAAGAAATGAGAGAGAGAGAGAAAGAGCATTTTCAGACTGACACCAGAAAAAGTGCAGGAGGTAAAAGAACGGTCAGGAATTAGAAGATGTTGACAAGAAGCAAAAGAACGGCAGATGGAGTGGAGGAGAGTGATTGAAGGAAAAGAGGAGAAGAGAGGGAGTGCTGAGTTGCTGCTTTGCCTGCAGCCGCTGTCCATTCATTAAGCAGCTTGTCAGTTCAGCTCGCACCGCAGGAGATGCAGAGGATAGTTTATGTATTGATTAAGCTACAAGCCCTGAGCCATTTTTTCGTCTTTAGCACAACTTGGCATGATACATAGAGCTTCTATCATAAAATACTCTCATTTACACACACACACACACACACACACACACAGGAAATTTGTTTACAGCAGAGACAAGTACAAGTGAAAATTCACAGTAATGCCTTATCACATATTTTGTGAATGCTTCCCTGAATTGAGGAACAAACATAAAACTACTATACTTTGGAATTCTTCAATCTGATTGCAAAGATGTTAGTGAGGGAATGACCATGTTTATAGCTGCTTAACGGGAAATAATTTGTCTCACAATCATTTCACAACATGTTTTTTGAAAGGGAAATGAAAGCCTTTCACATTCTCTTGTTGCACTGAAAATATGCATATTTTCATCATCAGGTGGTTTTTACTTGCATCTATAAAGTTGCAATCTGCTAAAATGGCAATATAAAATATGGATAGTTTGCATTAGCTTGTTTGTAATTTGTTTCACTCAGGCGAAAGTGTGTAATTGTGAGAATATTTCATAAATGCTTCAGTTCCAAGGAGGCAAGATGACCGCAACAATAACAGTATACAGATATTAAACCAACAAATCAGATATAAACTATTGAACCTCTGAATAAAACAAGGTTAGGTACCTCTGCACATAATACTACATTACATTTACATCAGACAGCCATCTGCTCATTTACATGAACGCATGGTACTTATACATTCAATGCACATACTTCTGCTTGCATATATATATATATATATACTGCCTTACACTGTGACGGACATTCACCTATGCACCTGGTAAAACTCAGATCTTATGAGCAATCTATCATAGCTTAAATTCAGAATGTCAGTTGAAGGTAAAAACACAGAAGTTGCAACACAGTTACACCCCATATCCAAACATTTTTGTGTTTCAAGCTCAGGGGCAAATCTCTGCCATAAATCTTCACAATATAAACTTGGCATGTTGAACACTGCTGGTATAACGAATGTGTCAAGTTATGCAGTTACCCCTCAGATTCATTTCTTGGTTTAAAAAAAAAAAAAAAAAAAAAAGACCATAAATTTTTAACAAAACTACAACAATGTTAAATTCATAAGAGGAGTGGAAAAAGAAATCAGCAGCAGGAAATTAGAAACTGTATACTATAAAAACGCTTCTCTTCCATGTAATAGTAACAACATAGCATGCTGCACCAATTTATGCAGTTACCCATCTTTGAAAATATAGCAATATATTAGCAATATATAATAGCAATATATTTCAAAGTAGTATAAGAGAAATAAATATACACTCAAAATGCAGTCTTCATACTTTCAAAGAAACAAACTTTATGCATTTTATATAACAATGTAACATGCTACACCACCCTCAAGTAACATTTCAAGCCACACCGATCATCTATGTGGTTCGGTGACATGTTACACAGTTGCACTCATTGCAACTTTTCAGGAATCATAATGCTTTAGCTTAGATTTAAGTGCTTTAAATCAGCTTACTTTGAAAATCGTCCATGATATACCTCGATCGAAACTATCTACAGCATTTTTTTTGTGAAAAGAATTTATTCGGCACACTGTGTAACATGCAACGCAAACAGTGTAGATGCATGTGGTTAATCAAAGTACGTATCTCTCGTAAACCATGAGCGGAAAACGAACATTTTCATCTAAAACAATAACTAGGTGAATAATGTGATTATGAGAACTTGCCTTTACTTCTGATGCGGACGTATTACTCTCGATTTTAGACGATTTGACAGCCGATACGCAGTTCAGTTATGCATGCCTCTACAATCAGAAAGAGACTGCACAAGTTTAACTTGCATGGGAGGTGTGCAAGGAGGAAGCCTTTGCCTTCCAAGAAAAACATCAAGGCATGACTGAAGTTTGCCAGAGAGAAATTAGACAAAGACCAGAGCTTCTGGAATAATGTTCTATGGACAGATGAGTCCAAAATTGAATTATTCGGACACCAGAACAGAGGACGTGTTTGGCGTAAACCAAATACAGCATTCCGGGAAAAGAACCTCATACCAACTGTGAAGCATGGAGGTGGGAGTCTCATGGTTTGGGGCTGCTTTGCTGCAGCAGGACCTGGACAGCTCACAATCACAGGATCCACCATGAATTCCACTGTGTATCAGAGGGCTGCTTGAGCAACATGTGAGACCATCTGTAAGAAAATTAAAGCTGAAGTGGAACTGGACCCTGCAACATGACAGTGACCGAAAACATACCAGTAAATCCACCAAGAACTGGCTGAATAGTAAGAAATGGAGAGTCCTGGAACGGCCGAGTCAGAGCCCAGACCTTAATCTCATTGAGATGCTGTGGGGTGACTTGAAACGGGCTGTACATGCAAGAAATCCCTCAAACATCTCACAGGTGAAACGATTCTGCATTGAGGAGTGGGGCAAACTTTCTTCAGACAGATGTCAGAGACTGGTAGATGGCTACAAGAAGCGTCTCACTGCAGTTATTTCAGCCAAAGTGGGTAACACTAGCTATTAGGGGGTAGGGTGTCCTTACTTTTTCCTCTGTTAAAATATGTATTTCTGTAGAATTTCATTTTACAGAAGATCTTGAAAAGTCTTTTATTCAGTTTCAGTTGTTCAGTCCTGTAACTTTCATTACATTCAGAGCTTTCACTGAGAAAAGAAAGCATTCACGAAAAAAGAGAAGAGCAAAATGTCAAGCATGATTATGATCAAAATCAATGAAAAGAAATAGGATGATTTATTTTTAAAAATAGGTGATTGATTTTGGTCATAATGACAAAATCAGTACCCTTTTACAGATTGCTTTTTGATAGCATGGTTCTTACCTCTTCAAATCAGTTCACATACTGAAATCAGGCATCAAAATTATTTAAAAATATATACATTGGTGGCTCACAGCAGTCCAAGTTTTTACAGTCTGCATTATTGGGGTGGTCTTGCAATCATTATCCATTTAAATTCTGTTCTGATGCTCTGATGCTTACGCTTTATACAGCAGAGGCGCTGAGAGTTAATCGACTTGCACAATTGCTCTTTAACGCTCCTGGGCTTTTAACACAGAACTTTCTGGTCCACTGTGGAACATGCGTCAACTTTCATCAACGATCAGTGGACTGCATAATATGTGCGGAGTCCAAGTCTACTTCTAACACTGATCAGCAGCAGCAGCTTGTTAGGGTGTGTGTGGGTGTTATTAGCTTCTATGATCTAATAAGCGTGCACACACACCCACACATGGATTGGGATTTCTGGTAATCCTGCTGGTTCATGTTGCTGTATAATAACTACAATGTGTGATTTGCCCCGCTGCTTGCATTTGTCGTTACGTAGATGCGACTTCCCTCTCAATTGGAGCTTCTGGCCAGAACCGAGGCTTTTTACTTATTAAAAGTCACTGTATGAATTCACTTGATGAAAAAGGCATTGTACTCTGTATTTTTCTCGCACTTACATTATTCTTAATGAATGGTGTGATGACAGAGAGCTCAAGGCTAGTTGAGATTCAGGAGATGCTGATTTTTTTTTTTTCCTTTTTTTTTTTTTTGCCAGAGCAAGTCATTATTTTTACAATTTGCCTGATGCAACTTGAGCGCGGAGGACAGCAATTCAGTCCGTAATGCTGTCCTAAATTGATAATCCAACTTCTTACATGTGCAGACCCATGCAGGCATGGGCTTACCTTTAAAGCACACCAAACCAATTTCCTCTGTTGGAGGAAGATGGTAATAGGTTCCATTCAGTTTTATTGTGCAGCCTAGATATAGAACTTTATATGTGTGAAATCAAGGTTTCATGCACATGCGTAGAGGCATGGGAAAACCCATTATGTCGCTATTTCTAAATTGTGGCAAAAAAACCCCCAAAAAAACAAAAAAACCCCGGCCACACATATACCCCAATACAAACTATAAAAATAAAAAACAATATGGTGGCACACCCTGTGTCCACTGTCTCTGAATAAAATCAAGACTGGAGCCAAAACTAAGGTTCAAAGAACAGCAACCAGAGAGTGTAAACCTCCACCAAGCCAACAAAATTACTTAAAAAAACCTAGTAATAATGTACACATTACTTAGAATGGCAAGACTTTGCAAGTTAACACATGAGAGTTCATGCGACGGGTTTCAGAGGATGTATGAGAAGGAGAATACACACCGTGACCATTAAACCTTTTTAAGATGTGATGCTTTGGCGTTCCTTGAAGCCTAAACACCGATTCTGGTATTGTGCAGTTTTAGGATAATCAACAGCAGCATGGATTGATGCAATTACTGTTTATTACTCTGAAGCTAATTATTTTACAATAACTGTATGTTCCATAGTGTTAAATTCTCTTACCCCTGGTTTTCTCTGAGCGCTGATTGCAGCCACTCCAGGCAATGCTTGTGTTTCCACTGGCTCGTTTCAGAAGTGTCCCAGAAGCTGCTGTCCACTCTGCACAGCTGAAAATAAACACCTGGTCTATTTTTGCTGCTCACTGTGCTCAAGCTGTGCGGCCAGGTGGGAAATAGAATGTCATAAACATGAAAAAAATCGACTTGTCAAAACCACATCGCAGACACGTCATACACCTGCATCCGGTGTAAACCTGACTTCAAATTGCCAGTGGTTGATTTGGTTAATTTATTGAAGTCCATCTATCCATAGGTTTGTCCATGTACTTATTTAGAAATTCACTTGCTTATTTTGTCAGGCCATTTACTGATCTACAGACAGAGCTGTTGAACTACTCGTTTACTTGCGGTCTGTCCATTTACATCATTGGCCATTACTTTATCTACTTGTCCATTTGTTTATTATTGTATATTTGCTTGGTATTGTATTCACACCTGTACACGGATTTTCACCAAACTTGGTGGGGTCACTACCCTCCCTGAGACCCAAAGATGATTTGATTTTGGAATGTCTAGATCAAAAGTCAAGGTCAGAGCAAGGTCACATAGTTTTGGAGATTGAGTGCTGATAGACATGCCGTCACTATGGAACACTAATAGGAAACCATACATGGAATTTTAAATGGGAAAATTACTTTTGACCTCAGATGACCTTGAAAGGTAAACCCTAGCCATCTTACCCTATAAATCCTTCATACAATACATTTTATTTTACTAATATAGTCTTGTTCATGTACTATAGAACATATCATAAGACCAGCACATGGGTAATTAAACCCAGTACCTATATAGAGCACATTATTCATGCTGCATGGTGGAGGAACCTTGCACTCTATCCCTCTTGTCTACATTTGTGTCTGTCCATGTACACATGATCCATTTACTCATCTGTTCATCTGTCTGTCCACCTGACAATACAAATCCAAAACCCAAGTCCTGCTGAATTCCACTAAGAACTGTTCAGGATTGTTTACTGGGATTTTGATCCTGAAGGCTGTAATTTACGTGCTACACTTAACGAATAAAATCTCCCAACACTGTCATTTGCTCTTTTTATTTCTCTTGATCTCTTTCACCCAGCACATCCTGCACTCTCTTTGAAAAAGCATGGGAGCCCTGCATTTATAATCTCGCTCATTACACGCCACTTATGTGTACACGCGCGGTTTAATAATGCCCCACACAGATGCTGTTTTTCCTCACACTGTGATCTGTCATGAATGAATGAATGAATTCCTGTGCAATTTTTCCTTTGCCGATGTTGCAAGCGAGCATGCGATTTCCTTTTGAATCAATTTCGATGCATTTATAGACCTTTTTCCTTGGAACCTCTCACAAATGGTTTGGTTAAAAAAAGCAATACAGAAAACACAGGCTTACATATTTAAGTCCACTTCAAGCATAGTGCTGTTATTGTGGCGGTAATAATCCCATTACATTATCCCAGTCCCATTACTGGAAGAGGGTTGCTTAGGTTTTAACCAACATATCATTAGCATGCATGCAAAAATGCCCTCAACTTGTCCAAAGCCTTTCATTTTTATATATTACACGACTAGCATCCAGAGTCCCCAAGAGAGGGACTGTAAATAAACAGACATTTTCTGTATTCTTGCACTCCTTTTTTCCTTTGCTGCATGCAAGACTGTTACAGAATATCACTATCCCTTCAGCAGTACATGACACCTTTTTACCTTTGCTAAAAACAGGGCAAGCTAAAAACAATACCTCCTCCTTTGGTGGAGGTATTGTTGTTAATTATTGCTGTTTCTAAGTACGTCTGTTTGTCTGTGAACAAAATTTTGACCACACTCATGCATGGATTTTGACCAAACTTGGTGGTGACATTACCCTCCCCGAGTATCAGAGTTTGATTTTGCAATTTCTAGGTAAAAGGTCAAGGTCAGAGCAAGGTCAAAAATTTTGGAGATGGAGTACTTATAACCTTAAAATAAGTGCTGATAGACATGATACTATGCAACACTAATAGGAAACCATATATGGACTTTCAAAGGAGACAGTTACCTTTGACATTGAGTGACCTTGAAAGGTGAAAATGAAGGTCACAGGATTTTGTCTTGTAACTTTGAAACAAGTTACTGTGGAACATAATAGGAAACCATATATGGACTTAGAAATGAGAGAAACCTTTGACCTTGAGTGCTTCAAAGGTCAAACCCCAACCATTTTGTAAATCCTTACACAAGAGAGTTTTTTTTTTTTTTTGCTAATTTGCTACATGTGCCTGTCTAATTTTTTTTCTTGGAGTTTTCACTGGAATTAGACTTTTGCCTATAGGCTGGTTAACCCACGCTCACAATGTCTCTGTGTGTATCTCTCAATGAAAATCAAAAAGCTTTCATAGTACAGAACAACTTCCTCAAATTGATCTTTGTATACGAGTTTATAAAGATGCTTCATATTAAAACAAGTGAAAATGACTTGCTTCATTGTTTATTAATTCATAAGTACTGACATGATTTACAAGGGCTTTGTTACCTAATTACTAAAAAGTGCTCAGCATTAACAGCCTCATGGTAGTAGTTAATTACTAACCAAAATATATATTAGCTCTCATTTAAATTACAGAGACAAACAAACTGGCACAAGATTATTTTATATATATATTACTATATATATATATGTAGATTATATAAGATTATTTTATATATTTATGTATTACTTTTGGTTCACTTCATTACGGCACTTTTAATATATGCAACTGTTTATGGCGTAGTGAGAACAGTAACACTGGCATCCAGCTTATTTGCATTGGAGCATGGGTAATATAATAACTTCTACAACAGTGATGTTGATTTATTGAATCTGACTGGTCAGAAAGTGTTAATTTTCTATAACAGCAGCTCTGACAATAAGGCTCACTGTAAGGTTTATATTTGTCCTATTGCTTCTTTAGGAATAGATAATTCATACACAATTTCCTCCGGGATTAATAAAGTATTCTGAGTTGGATTCACATTACTGACACAGTGTATAACTTATATATATACACACACAGTAGTGTGCAGTAAAGATTATACACCACCACTTTTGTCTAAAAGGGCTTCTAATAAAAAGAAGTAAAAAATTGCTTTTCTATAATTTTTTTGGTGAAAATGTATTGAACAATGCTATTGTAGGCAACGAGAACAACAAAAAAAAAAAAATCATTCCGTATGTAAGTATATTGAGGTAAAAGTATGGCTAATAAACAAAAACACTGAAAATAGCAATTTTCGGAAAAATGTAAAAATGTAAACACTGCATGAAAGGTTAAATGCTGTAATCAAAGTAAAGGGTGTTCACACTAAATATTGACTTTTTTTCTTTCAAAAAAGAGACTGTTATTTTTGTTATTCCTATATATTGTTGTTTGTTTACTTATTCCCATCAATATGATCCAATATTACATGAAATAAATACTTGAATAGTGCTTGGTTTCTGATTTATCTTCATTTTGTCAAGTGTATAATCACTGCATCACTGGATTTTTGTATTTCACTCGCTAAACCATTCCATATGGTTTTAAGTTTATTCAAAAAGTGAAAGATTTGCTATGCAAAAGTCAAAAATATAAAATTTGCAACACTTTTTCTGAAAATTGGTATTTTGAGTGTTTTTGTTTATTAGCCATACTTTTACCTCAATATACTTGTCGGAATGATTTTTTTGGTTCTTATTGCCTACAATAGCATTGTTCAATATATTTTTACCAAACAATTATAGAGAAGTAATTTTTTTTACTTCTGTTTATTAGGAGCCTTTTTAGAAAAAAGTGGTGGTGTATAATCTTCACTGCATATTACTGTATGTGTGTGTGTGTGTGTGTGTGTGTGTGTGTGTGTGTGTGTATATATATATATATATGTGTGTGTGTAGGAGTTACTATAATTGTTTAAGTATATGTTTACTGTACGTTGAAGTTTAGCCTATTTAACATTTATGGAATGAAACTGGACTACCAAAAGGAAACCCACACAAGCACCTTGAGAACATACAAAGCTCACTAAGCCTGGGACTCGAACCCAGGACCTTCTTGCTGTGTGGCGGGTACTCTGCCACCCACGGTACAACTTGTGAAATTAAATTGAATTATTAAAAAAGTACTATGAATGATTTTACTTATAAAGGTACTCTTATTATAATATAAACCTCAATACCATGAAGAGAATCGTTTTGAACGTCTGCTTGGGAAGCACATTCGAAGTGGGAAGATAAGGCTGTGTTTGAAGATAAGTCAAAAGAAACTGACTTAAGGAGTGTCAAATTTGTCTTTCATATCACACCCAAATGCAATATTTTAATACCTAGGGAATTTGTTTAAAAATTTAATTCTGCATTCTTTTAAAAAAAAAAAAAAAAGGGTCAGCTGTTCATTACTCAGTGTTTAGGACACCAGATTCCTACAGGCTCGATCCTGTTTCTGCTGCAAGCAGGCTTTCTGAAGAGCAACCAAAAATAGCTTACTTCCACACCACTGCTAACTCCTACCTCCTGCGGTCATGGTCTCCTAAGAATCTTGCGTAACATGCTTGGTGTGTGTGTGTGTGTGTGTGCATCAGTATGTGTGTGCAGCTTCAGCACGAACAAAGTGATCCATCAGCTGGAGAACTGTGCCTTAATCTGCTCCCCACCTGTAGCTATATAAATATACAGAGCATGCATCATGGGAAAACAAACCCAAAGTGCTATTTTCGGTGTAAAGCTGTATCTTTGAAGTGACACATTGTTTCTGAATTATGCTGAGCAAAAATATAAATGTTTTATGATTTAATTAATTTATAAATTCCAACTTGAGGTAAAAAAAACAAAAACACAACAACAATAATAATAATAAAAAAAAAAAGTAGGGGTGATGGTTAAGAATTTAGGAATAATCCGACCCACTAATATCATGCCAGTAGGTAGATTAGCTAGTCTAAATTGCCACTAGCTGTCCCACTGGGCAAGTGAAAGCTCCAGTACATATGCTGTACCATGTTTTGGTTGCCTGGAAACTGTCTACTTAAGCTACTTAAAGAAATGTATAGTGTAAGGTGAATAATGTAATGGTAAATGTATGGTGAATTATTTACAGTTGTAGATGGTACACACAAGGCCAACCTGTCATTGGCTACACCAGAACTAAATGAAGCTTCTGGAGTGGCCATCCCAGTCTCATGACCTCAATATCATTGCGCCACTTTGGGGAGATCTCAAACATGCAGTTCATGAAAGACAACTGCAGAGAACTGGAGGCTTTTTGCCAAGAAGAATGGGCAGCTTTACCATCTGAGAAAATAAAGTGCCTCATCCACAGCTACCACAAAAGACTTCAAGCTGTCATTGATGTTAAAGGGGCAATATATTAATGTATTAAGGACTAAGGGGATGTAAACTTTTGATCAGGGTGATTTGGTTGGTTTCTGTTGGCATTATGATTTTAAAAGAGCAAACACAATTCTTTAATAATAAATGGCTTCATGCAACCACTAACAACTATGACTGAAGAAATGTTTTTGTATTATCATTCATATTCTCTAAAAATAAATAAATAAATAAATAAATGGCTACACTTTTATAGTTACAGGCCCGAGTAGCCATGGTACAGTTCTAAACTAATAAACTTTATATATCCATTCTATGAATTAGCAAAGAAAATAAATTGTATTTAGGCAGGAAATAAGCTGTTGACAACAGTAATAAGCTACTCTCTATTGTCCACTGTTGTTGACCACAAGAGCTGGTCAAACTTGTAGAGCGTCTTTACCAGCTGCTACATGCTGCTGGATGGAAAACATTCTTAACTATAGGGTCACACCAAGTGTAAGACACCTCCCTCATGCTGCATGGACAATGAAGCAAAAAGGTCCTGAACGTGATCAAATTTGTGAAAAAAAAAACCCTATCTTGACTGAAGATTTTACAAGATGGCTGGGGTTTGACCTTTGAAAGTCACTCAGTGTAAGTCAAATGTTATTGTTTTGTTTAAAGTCCCTATATGGTTTCCTATTAGTGTTTCATAGTGACAGCATGTCTATCGGCACTCGTTTTAAAGTTATAAGTCTATACATTTTGTGACCTTGTTCTGACCTTGACCTTTGACTTAGACATTCCAAAATCAAATCATCTCTGGGACTCAGGTAGGGTAGTGCCCCCACCATGTTTTGGTGAAAATCAGTGCAAGGGTGTGATCAGGATTTTGTTCAGAGACAAACAAACAGACGGACTTACAAGATGTTTTGGGTGGAGGTAGTTACTGTCGCTAATGCAAATCGCAGACAAATTATTTTGAGGAAAATTACACAATAACATAAGGGAAAAATGTTGGAATTAAAAAATAATAATGAGTTAATTCAAGGCAAAGTTTCCTAGATGAGTAAGCCTCATCTAGCCTGGAAGTTCACTGTGATTCAGAAACAAATGGCCTTTATTTTTTGGCATCAACTCAAATATCACTCTACGGGAAGCCCTGGGTCCTTCATGCCGGAGCCCTGTGGTGCTCAGATGGCTATGTTTTGATCTCTGAAGAAGGAAAAATGAGGGACTGGTCACACAACAGATTTTTGCATCGTGGTTTTCACTCAAAGCTTCAGAGTGTGGTACTTTTGGCAGCTTTGTCCATCGCAAACTGAGTATCGCAAGAGTGCCTTATCCTCCTGTTGCTGTACACCCATGGTCTCATGAGACTGTTTGAGGTTTAAACCTAAAGGATGGTGGTTAATCCAACTCAATGGCGTGAGAAGGAAACAGACAGATATGAAAAAGAAACAACATCCCACGAGAACTGGAAGTTCACCCTAAGTACCTCAGATCAAATTCTACTGAGAAAATATACCCAGGTCATAGATCCTTGCCATGTTTTGATGAACTTTATACCACTGTATACGTTTACACAGATTAAAAGAAGCTTGTGGCATCCCTGCCAGGCTCTTTAACATAAGAAAACAATGAACAAAAAGAGGCAGTTTAGTGTTACCTTCAGACTCTGAATGGGAGGACTCTCTCTTACTGGGAATGTTATTGGAGCCTCCTTATCCTGATAAAGGAATTTCATGTCCTGCCCAGCATAAACATGGAAACCCAAATCTTGAATTTGCATACTTATCTGCGGCAGCCATCAGAGCCATCAGGACGAGGCAATTATCGAGTCACAGAATCTGTTAGGCGAGCTTGAAAAATGGCTCGGTTAATATCGGACATCAGTTTTCTTCTGATGAGTCACTTAACTGCTGGCGTAATTGTAACAACATTTGGGTTGAATGTTAATTATAGCTTTAGAATTAGAAACTCTATCTCTCTTGAGTGGATTAGCATGCTATATGCTAACATCAGCTAACGCAGAAGGCTGAAATTATATTGGTTTTCGGTGGTGTTATGATATTTAGCATTTCTAATCACATGATCCAGTTTTTCCCATCCACGGACACATCACATAGACCTTTCCCTGGAATTGTGTTTCTTTTATGTTTCACTTAAAGTCCATGTATTGAAAAGCATGAACATGAAGCGCCACAACGAAACCAAGCGAAACCAGTTGAAATAGTCATTGTATTATATTTATAGCTGTGAACGAATCACTGATGGCTTAATAGCCAGTAAGTAATTGTTCAGGCCACTGAGTCATTTAATTGGTTGCAAACCCAAAGCGTACTGTGGCTCTTATCACACACATCCTGAAAAGTAGGGGCATGGTCAAAATGGGGAAAATGTCCTTACTACGTCCCTACCTGGTTCAGATTACGTCAGTTTCTTACAACATGCACAACACGTCCAGTGTGTTCTTAATACGTTCTTACTATGACCAATCAGATTGCACCACACGCTCAGTCCAGTCCTTATAAATACATGTGTGACGCCTATTCATTTGTATAGTAAGCTTTCTTCTGTCATTCACGTTTACTACACACACGTTTACTACAACAGTGAAAGGTTTTAGTTATGTTGTTGCTACGTCAATGCTGTCATTACTACGTCCTTATTGAGTTTTAACTAAATTTTTTAACATGTCCAAAGTTCGACTACATCCTCTGGGTCAGTGGAGACCATACCTTGTCCTTATCTAATAGGTCCCTACTGTTATACAAGTTCTTATCGCTTCCACCCAGTTTTTTGATGCTGTACAAATTTGGATGGAAAATGTCCACTGCCAGCCACTACGCCACAATGCCATATATATACACAAACACACACACACACACACACACACACACACACTCTGAATCTGGGCGAGGGCAGAGTACACCCTGGACAGCTCGCCAGGCCAACGCAGGGCAGAAACACACTGACAGCTATGCAGCCAACTCTTGACGAAAATCAGCAATGGTTCTTTTACATGCCTCTCACCATAGACAGTGAGAGACATGGCCGGCATTTGATAACCCAGTTAGCTGCACTGGGGGGACAGCAGTGACAACCCGCTGATAGTGGGGCTTGAACCCCCCGACCTTGGGATCAGTAATCCAGCATCCTACCACCGGGCCACCCATATAAATATATATGGGGTGGCAGTGGCTAGCAATGGACATTTTTCATCCAACTTTGTATATACACACACACACACACAGACTCACTGCCACTTCTGCAGTGTTAATCCAGTTTTATTAAGCCCTCTTATGGCAATAATGTTGTAACTGTGATTGGAAAGACAGCGAGACAGAGAGCAGACGTGACAGGTATGGGCACTTACAGTGATTAGTATTTCTGCTGCCCTGAATAGAAGATGAGAAAGAGGTAGGGGCGTTGGAGGCAGTGCGGGTTATAACGAGTGACGCTGCGTTAACTGATTGCTTTTCCTCAGGACACTTTAATCACGCAAACTGCAAAAAAGCTATTTCTTGGTTCTCTTTGTCTATCATTTGTCAACTCCATCATTGTCCAATGATAGAGCATAATTACACAGTCCTGCCGTCCTGCAGTGTGTGTGTGTGTGTGTGTGTTCAGTTCAATATATCTGCAGTTCCATATTTCATAAGAAATGAGACTTGCCTGTAGCTCGCAATCATCACTGCCCTTCTGTTCAGCAAAATACACTCACACACACGGAGAGCAAGCACCGTTATCTGAGAAAATACTTTACCATGGTAACAAGACTGATTCGACCCTGACTTTTTTCATCAGTCTGTAATTCTTGTTATTGAACACTTTTTGTCAAAATATTGCTGTGCACACTAACATCTATAAAAAACACACATATGGGGAGATTGCTGTTTGTTCTACTTCTCTTAATCTAACTATTAATCATTTACCTCAATCACATTAGCATGATAAACAAAACTAAAATACCTTTTTCAGTAATCTCTCTAATAATATTTCGTTATGCTGTACGAGTACACTTGGCTTACAATAACGTGATGTGATGTATGGCATACCTGTAGCCTCCAGCACGGTGATTTTACAACCCGGTAGCCTGTATTTTGCATTTTTCCTGTGATTCCTGAGGTCTATTACACCTTTAACTCAACTGCTGTGGGAATAAAACACTTCCGGACATACTGTTTTAAACAGTATGACATGACTTAACTGTGTCTCAAATCTTCATTGATTATTTGTCTAGAACAGTATACTGGACTCCTTCGAAAGCTGAATGTCTTGTCAAAATATTCAGGTACCTGATTTACCCAACTTGACATCATTAGACAGTAATATAATAGCAGCCATTCAATTACTGTTACCAACTCTTTTATTTATATATA
>JAQMYF010000005.1:24980626-25002422 GCA_030014195.1 Neosilurus mollespiculum | reverse complement strand
GGGCAGAAACACGCTGACGGCTATGCAGCCTACTCTTGACGAAAATCAGCAATCGTTCTTTTACATGCCTCTCACCACAGACAGTAAGAGACATGCATTTGATAACCCAGTTATCTGCACTGGGGGGACAGCAGTGACAACCCGTTGATAGTGGGGCTTGAACCCCTGACCTTGGAATCAGTAATCCAGAAATAATAATTAGAATAAATCTTGTTCATAAACAGTATGGCGAGGAATGGTGGTGTAGTCTTCAGAATGTCCGACTCACAGCAAGAAGATCCTAGGTTCTAGCCGGGGCTCAGCAAGGGTGTTTCTAGGTGAAGTTTGCATGTTCTCCCTGTGCTTGTGTGGGTTTCCTCCCACAGTCCAAAGACATGCATATTTGGCTAATTGGCTGTTCCAGTGTGCCCTTAGGTGTGTGTATGATTGTGAATGGCTGTGTGTGTTGGCCCTGCACTGGTCTTGTGAGTTTAGGCAGAGATAGGCTCCAGCCTTTTCACAACCCTAAAAGAATTAAGTGGTTTGATGAGTGAGTGAGTGAAGGACTATGGCAGGGCAGTAACTTTCCGTTAACACTGAGGAAGCTGTGCACAAAAGAATAAAAACATAGGTCACTAAGTCAAGGCATGTTTATTTACACATGTGATGAAATATATATCCAGGAGTTGAAATACTGAGTCTGTCAGAACATCTTGCAGCGTTAAAGGTAGTGCAGTGTCTATGAAATGTGACGCAAGTCAAGAGTCAGGTACAGCACTACATTGCACAATCCATAATTACAGAGAACAGCATAATTAAACACACACTACAAACAACAGCAGTTCTTTAAAAAGCACTCAGCCTGACTGTACAAATTACATGCTTAACCCACCATACGTCACCATAAAAGCATGAATCATATATAAAGTATATAGATATAAGGATGACACCAGGAAGAACTCTTATTAGGAGTAAAAGCGTTCAGCCCAGAAAGATATATTCAATAAAAGTGCTCGTGCACATAATGTGGGTATTTTTTTCTAGACGGAAGGAGGCTAAGCCACACAGGCTGACTGGGTTCACTCACAATGCTGGAGGCCTTCTGGATGCAGCATTTGTGCAAAATGGAAGTGGGGGGGCCCAATAAAGTACTCAGACATTTTCAATTTCCACTGCAAGGCCGGCTAGATCTTCCAAACCACACAGTGATCCAGCTAGTCAGGACTCACTCTATAATACACTGAAACACTACTACTACTACTACTACTAATAATAATAATAATAATAGTAATATATCCATACTGCAAGGAAATGATGCAAAAATTATGCAGTGCACCACACTCACAAATTGTATTGCTTTTTGCTTGCAGACGAGTGCTGTGCTGTGCTCCGGAGGTTGCGCGCTGTTGGCCGTCAGCTCGCTGCTGGCCATCATCACCATCTTTTTGCCCAGTGGAAACTGCGAGAGGAAGATCTGCACACTGGCTGGATACATGCAGATGGCTGCAGGTTAGTACACATCCACCTCTGCTTCACTCAACTAGTCGTATACAAGGATATATCCAAACTCTTTCTACGTAGCTAATAGAGAGTAATTAGCATTATGCAAATCAGAGAGTTTTTGGAGGGAGTTATTTCTAGCCTTATGAACTGATCAGGACCTGGCAGATTTTTTTAATTAGTTGTGGGCAACAACTGCTTTGTGAATGTAAATTTGTACATTATAGTATAACAGTCTTTAAGCAATCTGGTCTACGTGCACCATGCACATGGTGCTGTAAGCTCTTTTCCAGGAGAAAGTAGGTAAGACATGCTCAAAAAGTCACTACAAGTGGCCAGATGTTGTCTAATATCCATATTCATTACATTTCCATAATCATTTGCATATCTAACAAGTGTTGCAGGAGGAAGAATTTTCTGAAGACAGAAAATGATTGATTGGAACTTATAAACTGTCTATTGATGTATTTACACAATACCGTCATGTCTATAAATAATGCTGACAAAATGAAACAGTACTAGTATTAATGAGATAGGGAAGAATGTAATTGGATTAAAGGATTGAATAATTATTGTTCGGAGACACTGGTGTTCAGTGGTTCACTGTAAGTAAGCAATGGGGATCAATGATTAGTGTTTTGGAACAGTTGCTCAGTGATTAGTCGTTGCAAACAATGCTTTGTTGGAAATGGTTGTTGGGAAGATTGGCATTTGGTGATATGAGGTTGGAAACAGTGGTGATCAGTGATTAGACATTGTGAGCAGTGGATCAGTGATTTGTCACTTGGAAACAATGGTGATCAGTGTTTAATTAAAAGGAGATAGTGGTGATGAGTAATTGGTTTTTGGGAAACAATGGTAGTCAGTGATGGGTGGTTGGGAACAATGGTAATCAGTGATTGGTTGCAGATAAACAAAGGTGATCAGTGATCAGAGGGTTGGAACAATTTTCGTCAGTGTTGGGTGTATATGAACAATGGAGAGTGGAAACTGGTGCTCAGGGATGGGTGGTTAGGAACAATGGTGATAAGTGATTAGTGGTTAGGAACAATGGTGATCAGTGATTAGTGGTTTGGAACAATTTTGTTTAGGGGTGGGTGCGAACAATGGTGCTCAGGGATGGGTGGATGGAAACAATAGTGATCAGTGATGCAGAAACCCATTTTACATATAATTTTGCTGTAATAAATTCAACATCCAATCGAGATTTGGTCTGTTTTTGGGCGGTAAGACGTTTTTCAATATCACATCCTATACTCTGTCCCCATTCCGGACTTCCAGCTTTCACCAAAGAGTTGAGTATGTTTCATCACTGGACCAAACCAAGAATCATCTGCTTTGACATAAAGAGGTGTTTGATTTACTCTTAAAGATGTTTTATCATGAGGTTTTTGTACTAGACTGTTTTGTACTTTAGACTGTCTTTTGTGACTAGACCTTGCTTTACTTCAGGGGAAATGAACAGTTGGAGAGTCGTTTGAATGGATTTTTGTTACTCCAGTGGAAACTTCCCAGCTCTTACTTGCTTACAAAAGTTTAACTGAACCAGAGTGTCTGAACCTGAGACAAGGAATAACATGACACTTAAATATAGGCAGCGCAGGTGTTTTTACTTTTATTTCACACACTTTAAGGCTGATACTACCTCCAGCCAGCATCCTCCGATTAAATCACAGTGTTCTTTTTTCAGTTGCCCAACACAGGGTTGTAATATAATTAGCTTTGACATGATGTTCTGAAATGAAGCCCTGGTCTAGCTTGTTTTTCTACACGCTGAGAACAAAGACTTTGGCAAATCAACAACGCCTTTACCAATCCAAGCACAGGAGGTTTCACCAATAAACAGGCTCTTCAGGTGACTACTTCAGCCATTTCCCACATCACTGCACTTCATCTAGTCTTTGTAAATGTGATTCTGATACTCAGAACTCAACAAAAGCAGCCTTCACCTGAAAAGATGACACACACCACTTAAAAAAGAGCCAAATTATGAAATAAAGGCTGGAATAGTGGCCGTTGACAACTGTTGCCAGGAGACGAATGTTGGCAACACGTTGAGAGGAAGTGCCAAGAGCTCAAATGGCTACGGTAAAAAAGAAAATTATGGACGCTTAGAATGGGTCACTGGTTCACGGTTCAGAACGAGGCCTATTGAGGTGATGGCCTTCATTTAAGAGGCAGCAGGACTCATAAACACCCACGTAAACATCTCGGAATTTTATAACTGGTATAATAAAGGCCAGTGTTTAGCCCCTTTTCATGCCAATGTTTATATGTTACTCAGACATAGAGGACTTTTTTTAGCGGAAATTCAAGTGCAAAGGCCTCAGAAGTGCCTGCACTGTACAGTATATTGTTCAGAGTTTCGATTTAAAAGCCTGCTGTTCTGGCTTTTCTGAGCTGATAGCCATTACAGTGCCACTATAGATCATGTTAACAACAGGGAGTAGGTGTTCTCTCCTGATCTATTTCCTGGAGCTAATTACAAAATAATGATATTGCTTTAAAACTATTATAATAAAAAAAAAATAAGTAATCGATTCTGCCTGAAGTATCGATGATAGAATTGCACTGTAGTTCATTGATATTTTGTTTGCAGGCTGAGAAGCATCCAGTGATTCAAGGGTAAAAGAGGCAATTGAAATCACTTTTAGCAAAGCATTGGCACAAAATAGAGCAGAGGTGGGGGAATATTTGATTCAGTTATGGTATGAATTGTGATGTTTTTGTGTGGCAATTCCTATATCACCACACTGGCTCCAAAATCGATTTTTTTATCCGATGTACTTGAAGATATTTTCTATTGTTTAAATGCTGCCCTTGGTTTCTGAGAGGAACAAATAATGTTCTAAGGACTAGGTTGCATTTTACTGTTGTACAGCTTTCAAGGTTTAAAGCTTTAGAGGTACTGTATAACTCAAATTTCTTTTACAGGGTTAAAATAAATTAGGGGGGAAAATGGTTTTAAAAAATAAAATAAATAAAAAGAAAAAATTATACATTTACGATATTTACAGAATTGCAATACAAATTTAATCAGCACCTAGGTATTGTGATAAAGCATCAGGTAGTCCCTCGTGATTCCCATGCCTAAAACACTCACTTACTCCTTTGTCAAACCACTTAATCCTATTAGGGTCACGGGGAGGCTGGAGCCTCAGCTGACACTGGGTGAAGGCGGGGAACACCCTGAACAGCTTGCCAGACCATCACAGGGCCAACACACACCACAATTCACATTCCTACCTAGGGGCGTTTTGGAACAGCCAATTAGCTTTATGTGCATGTCTTTGGACCCACCCACTCAAGCACATGCAAACTACAAACATTCACGTCCTTGCCAAGCCCGAGACTCAAACTCAAAACCTTCTTGCTGTGAGACAGACGCGCTCCTGTCCAACTTTAGAAAAGTTTTTATTTTCATTGTGCTATCATGTGCATGTTGATAAATTAAAAAGAAAAAAAAATACAATTCAATCATGTGTATTTTCATTCCAGAGCTGGTTTGCATTTAGCGATGCCCACAAAACTCCATAAATGGCAAGGCTCATAGAGAGCGGAAAACACGAAACTGACAAATAAACGGTGAAGAAATTAACGTAGCGTTTTTTTTTCTGCTCTTCTGATGCCCTGATCTAAAAACGTGGATGATGAATAAATCAGTTTGTGTTTTGTTTTCTCTAAAATATTCCCCTTATTCGTTTTGCTCCCTATTTTTGTAGACAAAGGACGAGTTTAAGTTAGCTGGTGGATTGTTTCTATACTTTCCACACTATATTGATTGGCTAGTTACTTAAGCTGTCGCACTCTATCCTTAGGGAGTCTCTCACATTTCGTCCTGATACCCAGTCCAGTATTTCATATCATTGTTAAAATCAATGGTGTTTTTTTTTTCGATGTGTGTATGCCATTGTTTTGGAAGCTGCAATACTGATGAAGCCATGTGGATAAGTGGAAAAAAATGTCCAGACAAAGGATGATTGAAAACCCCTTCTAGATGAGTCAGTCGAGATAACCTGATGCAATTCTCTAGTCTGACCTTTTTGGGAAAGTGGTGGAGGGAGGGGGATGGTGGTGGTGTTTCTCACCGATTTCATCCTGCACAGAACAATGAATGACAGCAAGCGTTCTATAATGCAACACCTCACTGTTGGTTCTCATTGTGGGTACCACTTTTATCAATACTGCAATTTTTTTGTATCAAATAACAAGAGACAAAACAAGATAAGTATTTTTCCCATAATTTTCCCCCCAGCGTGATCGTCTCACACAAAAGGTAGGTGAGAATCTAGAAATGTAATTGGTTAATGGCAGCGTTTTGGTTCGATCACTCATTTGCCGAACCACTTAATCCTACTAGGGTAGCAGTGACGCTGTGTGCAGGCAGGGTATACTCTGAACAAATCAGAGATTTTGTTACAACAAATGTGTGACAGTGTTGACGGTGCTGGGACATTTGTCCAGTAAATATTAAGAAAACTAGATTTTTTTCAGTTTTCTTTCAATAATAATATAATAATAATAATAATAATAATACTATATTAGTTAATAGTTATAGTTTTTATTTTGCCTTTAGATCAGTGAAGTTAGGGTGGCACCGTGGTTAGCATGTCCACCTCACAGTAAGAAGGTCCTGAGCTTGGCGAGGGCGTTTCTGTGTGGGCATTCTCCCTGTGCTTGCATGGGTTTCCTCCCGGTACTCCGGTTTCCTCCCACAGTCCAAAGACATGCACATTAGGTAAATTGACTGTTCCAAAATTGCACCTAGGTGTGAGTGTCAATGGTTGTGTGTGGCCCTGTGATGGACTGGTAAGCTGTTTAGGGCGTGTCCCGCCTTCACCCAGAGTTGGCTGACTTGCTACAGTTGGCTGACTGTGCAAATGAACAATGAATAAATGTTAATGAGGTTACCATAAATTGGCTGCATTGATAATTATATGAATTGAAGGTCCTTACTAGGATGGTAAGAAGGACAGAGATGTCTATGTGTGTGCGAGAGAAAGAAAGTGGCTGGACTGCCAATGGGGTAGCGTTGTCAAAAAGCAAGGGGACCTGATTTAAACCGAAACTGAAATTGAATTCATCAGCCAGTGACCTTTCATATTTCTTTATTTTCCCCTCAGTGAACCAATTTTGTCTGTTCCATGTACTGAAATAGTGAGAGGGTTGAATATTATTAATGGAAATTGGAAAAGAAATGAATAAGCCACATCTGGGTGATACAGTTGTCCCTTGAGTGATTCCCCCCCCCTTTCTGCACTTCTGTAACATTACTGTGTGATAATGTGTCTCTTCTTAGATTTTTTTAGTTTATAATGCAGAGGGGGTGAGATTTATGTGCAAGCAGCCTTCAGATACGTACTAGTGTATCTGAAGGTACTAGCTTTATAAGAACCCTTGTGCAATTCTCAAAGAAAATGTGTGAGAGAGAGAGAGAGAGAGAGTTCATAGGATCTTGATCTCATATTCCAATGAATCTTTCAGCATGAGTTGGTAGGATTCATACCCCCCCCACCCACACACACACACACACACACACTTTTTTCTACATGTATATTTCATTGGGCTGTTTTTCCCCCTCTCTGGATTCAGGCCAGTGGTGGCACGTGTTTCTACAGAGCAGGAGTATGCCCGCAAACACACGCTAACACATGCCTTATGAGGACCTTGGTCTGTTGTAGTCATTAGCATGGCTAATTTATGCTAGGCTACACATATTTTTAACCCTTATCTTAACCAAAAGGAAACCAAACAAATGCTGATGTTTTCCTTCATGAACCACCCAAATGTCTTCACAAGGTCAAATCTGCCTGATATTCCCATCCTTGTGGGGAGATTTGGACCCCGTTGGGATGTAAAACCATGCCTCCACACCCCCTATGCGCACAGTGTTCATTTCCTCAGAAAAATTGCAGCCATAACTCTTAATAACCGAAGTTAGCAAGTAAAAGTGTTGAAGCCTGAAATATATCACACAATGTATCAGAGTGCAGACCTCTGGGACAAGAAGGCAGTAAGCTAAAACAAGTAACATTAGGGCTGTGCTCGGCGTATTTTATGCTTTTTCTATTAGCCATATCATGTCGTGCAGTCACTGAACGCGGTGCATGCACGAAGGGCGTGCTTGCACGATTTCAGTTCTCAGCGAGCCGCAAATCTCCGACCATGCTTGTTCACTTCTTTAATAAATTAGCGCTATCGATAGAACAGCAGGCCTTCTCAAATCCCAGACCACTTAATGAAAAGCATCTCCTCCTTTTGCCCTTTGCAGTCCCGATAAATTAATCGTATTAATTTGAATTAGTTGCTCTTTTTGCACACGTCAGGTGTTTTGCGATGTTGTGCGCTTATTATAGTACACGCGTATTAGCAGTGATTTTTAGCTTTTATACGCCAATGATTTCCAATTTGCCTCAAGTACAAGAAGCCATGAGAGCTAATTAGTACTGTGCTGTACCATTCTCTTGCATCTTGCACTTCTTCTGTTGTAGCCTTCTCTACCCTGGTTAACTTTTGTCTTTGAAATCGTCTCCCAGAGAAAGTTACGTATTCCGTTTGTTCTTTTTTTTTTCTTTTCTTTTCTCTTTTCTAAACTTCTTCGACTCTTTGAGAGCAGATCCGCATCTTGCAGGCTGGCTCGATGGGTTGCACACAAAGTGTGCCCGTACGTATACTAGTACCAGTTCAGTTCAGTTTCAGTACTGTTTTAACAAAGGACATTAATCATAAAGCATTTAACACAGATACCGAGGTAAAATCTTTACCCCATTGGTCTGATAGCCCTAACCTTAACCCAACTGAACTGAGTAGGGTGCCCAACTGATTTAGGCAAGGTACCCATCGTATATGAATGAGTAGGGCTGAGGGACCAGTGGGCTGTCGGAATATAGAGCCGTCCCCGTGAGTTTGGTGTCAACAGAACATGAGGCAGGTTTAAACTATGTCCAGTCTCATGACAGACACAGCTCAATTCACCAAGAAACGTAATTTCAAATCCAGAACAGTTTATTCAGTCAAAAAGAAAAATCAGCAAAGCTCTTAGTAGGTCAACACAGCAAATGTGATCTTCAAATGAGCACTCGAAGACAAATCATCCTTTCTTCATTACTCTCGTTCGCCAGCATTAAATTTTGTCCTCACACTTGTCGAGATCGTTTACTTTAGGCTTATCACTATGTTGAGACTAGCTTAGCAAAAAACACAATCGGTTCACTGTTTGTCTTCTAGTGACCTTGTCCCATTTCTCTGATGTTTAGGGAAAGTTGATTGTGTCTTTATGCTCCTTTCAAACATTTAAACAACCCTACAATTATTCTTAATGCGTCAGATGATCATGTTTCACATTAATCATCCTTTAATCATTTACCATGTTCAACTGCAAGTTTTACAATTATAATGACTTTGTAGGTTTAAATTCTATAGGCCTTTCTTCTACATTCAGTAAAAAATCTATATACCAAAAAGACAGTGTAATTGAACTCATGATTCAATATTGTGAGTTATGATAGATACCTAACATCAGCATTAGCGGTCATTCACTTGTCAACTGAAGTCGCTAAGTTTGCCTTATCAACTGAAGTAACACCGCTAATTATATTCTCTCTTTTTAGCTCCTGCCCACAGAGTGGCTTGGCAGCTAAAGGAATGTTTCCGGACATTTACTTGCTGTGCACCGAAGCTGGGGCTTTCAAACTTGGTATGCTTGTTCACTACTGTGAGTGCTAGGATGAGTTTGTGTGTGAGTGACCTTGACCTACTTTTCAAGGTCACAGAGGCAAAACCTGCTATGCTTTTTCTATATTGGCATAATATGAAATGGTCCTTTCGGCAGGAGCATCTGGACCCCTGTGGTCTATTTTTAAAAGTATTTTTTAAAATTCAAAATATTGTAATGTGGCTCCATTTTTGGTTGCTTACGCTGAAATTAAAGTATCGTCATCTTCAGTAAGTGCATTAATTCGTTTAGCGTCGAATGAATCTGGAGCTGTTCCTGAGAGCCAGACACAAAACAGGATATATACCCTGTATGGACATCAGTCTTTTACAGGGCACAGACATATGTGCACACACACCATCCAGCTGTTTCTGTCTGGGGGGTGGGAGTTTGAGAGCTGACCCCAGAGCCTATTTTGAATTATGCAAATATCCAAAAGTACATTTTGTTTTTGTCCCTCAGACTGTCAGTAGTGTCACTCGTCAGTAAAGCTGACAATCACCTGCTGTTTTCATGCCTTCATCTACTCAGATGTCAGGGTGAAACCACCAAAGACAGCACCGAGACTCGCGATTGGCTGAGAAGCAGCCTGATTTGCATCCAAAAGGTAAAGATGTGGAATAATATTGATGATGTCGGACTGGCTGCCCCCTGCTGTGCATCAGAAGTTCAGAAGCAATTACAGCGATTCTCCTCTCTTTCTCTCTCTCTCTCGTTCTCTCCTTCTTGCAGTCCGCACACAAACACACACAGTTCTCCCCCATACTTTTCTTCCTTCCTGCCTCGCATCTTCTCCAAACGACAGGATAATCATTTGTGATACTGTTGCAAGCTCATTTCATCATATGCAGTGCACACAGTCATACAGATGACTGCACAAAGACGACAGGGAGCTGCGCCTACAAACGTATAGGTTTGATACCAACACACACACACACACACACACACACACACACACACACACACACACACACACACTTGAGCCTTCTTGAAGATATACACAGCATTACTTACAGTCATCAGCATTAACCACATGTGTAGCAGCAACGTAGGATGGGATTAATCCAGGTTGTGTCCTCCTCATTCATCTATAGTTTGCCTCACAGCAGGAAGGGCCTGGGTTTGAGTGCTTGCACGGGTTTCCTCCAGGTACTCCGGTTTCCTTCCACAGTCCAAAGAAATGCACGTTTTTCCAGAGAAGTATATAGAAAAACAAATGTTTTTAAGAAAGTGATAGAAATTATTGCTAACCAACAAGTTTGGACTCGATCGCTTACTTTATCATGCTACCAGTTAAGTACTTTATTGTTTCTTTAAACAAACCGATGAAGTTAAGCTTTCTCTTTACGTCGCCTTCTTACACATCTGACACCCTTAAAACCACAAGCAAGCACTTTACTACTTTTAATGTACACTTTAGGAATAAAGTACCCAAATGAAACTGGTAACGGCAGATATTAGTTTCACTTGCAGCTTCATCTGTATTTTAACAGCGTGAATACTTACAATGCCTTGCATGAGTACCCCCCCCCCCACCTTCAACTTCCAACCTTCAACTATAATTGACTTGATTAGAATTACATGTCATAAATTGACATAAAATAAAGCAAAACATTACAGTGGGTGCAAAAATCTGTCTGGGTGGAGCATCCATCCATCCAACCATCTCAGAAAGATCTAATTCCATTGGACTTTGGGCGAGAGCCGGGGTATATCTGAACGTAGGTGGAGCAGGAGCTATAGAAATGGGTTCCATTTGTACGATTGTTCGTGTGATAACTTTGAAAGGAAATGATATAGGGTCGCCAAATTCGGTGTATGAGTGCCCCTCAGGGGTGAATAGGGTGGCAATGTATATGGGTCACCTTGACCTTGTTTCAAGGTCACTTTTTATATCTTGGACTTGTCAGATGGCCCTGCCAGCAGGAGCATCTGGAGCCCTGTGGACTATTTTTTTATATAATAAAATGATTACAGTTTGTGACTGAACTGGAATCCCCCTCATTGTGGTAGGGTGGATTAGTTATGGGGCAACCAGTTCCCGTTAGAAGTAACATAATTAGTTTAGTTTGTTCGAGAGCATGCCTAAAAAAGCCCAAGGAGTCATCCAAACAAGTTTAGGACAGGAAGTTCTGGGTTCAGGGTCTTGTTCTAAAAATATTTTCAACTATGAGCATCCTACTGAGAACCAATAAAAAGTGTGTCAAACTGAACTTTGTAAAATTCTGAAGAATTCATTTTGAAGAATTTTGAAAGCATCATTAAATATTAGACATGTGCAACTCAAATAAATTTCTCACAATGGGTTGCAATTCCAACCTATTTGACCTTGTCTCTTGCACCTGATAGGCACTTGACCTCTTTCTTTTGTACTTTCCAGAACTCTTGGCAGAAAGTCAAACTTTATTCTGAAAAATGTCTGGTTGGAGAGAGACTTTGAAGTTTAATCATCATTTCAGCTTGATCTCAAAGCGTTTGTTTTTTTCTCACTGTTTAAAAAAAATGTTTGTAGGAGTGTGATTGTGTTGATTTGTGTGTGTGTGTGTGTGTGTGTGTGTATAGGTATATGAATATTTTTGCATTTATTATTCAGAACATTTGGTGTCAGGTGTTCGGGGAGGTCTGGCCCATGTTTGATGTGTGTTTTTTGATCTCGGCTGCTGTTTCGAAGGTGATCAGTTGAAACTACAGAATGAATTAGTTCTCCAGTTAATTAAAAAAAAAGCTGTTCATACTTACACTAATGTCTTGGCTTATCTCTGGTTTATGACCCCTTCTTAAACATTTTTAATTCATCATGTTAAAGCTTGGGGTATTTAATGATTTAGTCTTGCTCGTTGCCCCTGAATACCTGGGTTGTTTTTTTGTTGTTGTTGTTGTTAATGTACCTAAAACTGCTGTATAAGGTTTATATCCAACAGTAGTTTTCTTTAATAGCTGCCACTCGAACAAGTAACAGTAAGATGTAACTGTTACTGTAACTGCTACTCATAAACAAGACATCATGAGAGGTTACAAATAACAATAACATCAAAATTTCAGGCTTTTGTTCAAACACAAACTCAACTTTGTCATTCTTCCACATATAGGGCCTGTATTGTTGCCTGTTTAGTCCACCGTTAATAGCTTATTAGCTACTAGGTAAGCTAATAGGTTAGTTAATAGGTTAACACACACTAAGAAACATGGTGCCACCCCAATTTCATTCTAGCTGTCTTGTGCTTTTCATGGTCATTTAAGTTAAAATAATGTGTAATGCTTAAACGTATTACATGCGCACAAATTATGCTGTAAGGATGACCAATACTGGTACTCTAAGAGGAACAAGGCAATGTTCAAAACATTCTGGAACTTTCAGCAAATTGTACACTGCTGCCCATTCATTATCTATACTGCTTATCCGTCAGGGTTGTGGGGAAGCTGTGGCCAATCCCAGCTGACTTGGGGTGAGATATAACCATTCTCCCCCAGGGGAAAAAAAAAAAAATGGTTCAAAAAAACCACTGAAAGTCCAATATTGCCATAACATTTGTATCCATGATGAGTGTACTTACATTTCTAACCAGAGCGCTAAGCAAATTTGTGAGATTGACTGTGTTAAATGGTGCAGATGATAAGATTTTTTGAGTCATATCTTTTCCAGTGAAGCACTTGTTCACCTGGGATGCCGATGCGGTAACATGGCTCATCAGGCTTTACACAAACAAAATGGAGACATTCTCAAGACAAGTACTAAGAATTTCAGCAAAAGTGGTCTAAGAATTTCAGATCACACCCTGAACCGAATCTGGATCCATTTCATTAAACCATCCAACACCATCACAACAGTGAATTCAGTGGGGTGTACAAGGTCATGTTAGATTTGGACAGAGGATTTTTGATGGATGCTTCGCTGCCTTTGGAATTTTTCCTCTTCTTTTCGTCGTCTTCCATTAGCTAGTACACAGCGAGCTAGCAGGTAATTCTAGTGCAATAAAGAGAAACATCTTTTTTTTTTGTTGTTAAACCAATCAGCTTGAACTCTGAGCTGTGTTGCTAACTGTAATGTGAGATGAGGTGAGTACACCTCAGCCTGTTTGGTCCCTGTGATTTGAGTTTCTCTCCCTGGAGACCTGTATTTCAACCTAACAGGAGTGGCACTTAGCCAAGATGCTAGCTGTGGTATGAGTCAAAATCAGCTCAGCTCTATAAATAATGGAGCGCAAGGAGGCAGACGTTTCATCCACCCTGCTGGTCTCTTCATCTTTCCTGTTTGGGGATTCAGCAGAAATGTTGAAGGAGGGCATGATGTATTATATTTTAGAGTCATGGTTGTTACAGTTTCCCAGAACACTAGCATGGCTAACTTCAACTTTAACTATGCCTATTGTGGCTAAGTGTTAGCTTTAAAATTTATCTTTGTGGTAATGATACTATTTTGTAAATTTTTTTCCCCCTATTTTCTCCCCTAATTTAGTCATATCTAATTCCCACCCATCAACTTTTGCCTTCCCTATCACACGACCACCATCGACCAGGGAGGGGCGCAAGCAAGCACATGCCCCCGTGACATGCAATGCTGCCACCCGCCTCTTTTCGAACTGCTGCGCATGCGTATTTGGGGACAGCCTTACACACTTGGAGGGAAAGCGCTAGCCGCCCCTTGTATGAATGAGCTCACAGACACCCATGATTGGCTGGTGATCGCTGTGAGTGACAAGGAAGTGAGCATATGCCATCCCTCCCTCCCGTGAGAGTGACTGGCGGCTGTGGCATCAATCTGGCTATTTTGTAATTATTTAACTGAATATAGTTGATGTTGATCAACAAACATCATATTAGCCTTTTAACATCTAATAAATAAAATGCACAACATACGATCATCTTTAGCCACATTAGCATATATTGTGAGAACAAATACACTTGTTTCAAATATGAGGCTGCCTTTTTCTAATTTTTTTAAAACCTTTTTCCACCGATAATAGACCTAACAAACAGCTTATGTAGCTCTCTTCCAATGATTTTCTAGCATTTTAAACATATTAAAATGAATCCTACTTAGAGTTAGTAGAAATCTATCGTGGGGCATCCTCCAATTTAAAGGGTTCCTCTCACTGGTGAATAGCCGATGTGCTTTATCTTTCATTATCAGTTCATTTCGGCTGAATACAAAGGTTTCCTGGTGAAACCACCCCAGCTTATAGGCTTAGTATCTCTTATTCACCTGCAACACATCTTGTTTTGGTTCTGTATCTGTTTACAATAACAATAATATTAAAAAAGACCCTGTGACCATGGGAACGATCTTGTGCATGCAATAAACTTGGCAGTGCAACACTGATGGATAGAAAGTGGAAAAATCTGAGATCAAATGTTAAAAAAAACAGAAGGGATACGATTTCAAGAGACATCAAAAAGGTGACGTTTACTAATATATTTGCGCCTGGTGCAGGGGTCACTGGAACTCGCGTACAGGAGTAAGCAAATGATTTCAGAAAGACATTGTGGCAAGTTATATTTTAATTCCAAGAGATCCCACTGTATTTAATGGTTATTTAATATGTCTGGGAGGGTGAATGAGCCCCATAAATGTGCGTCTCATATTTCCTAAATAAACACTTCCTCAGTTTGATCACTACACCACTATGAAGAGTTTTTTTGGCACCTGTTTTGACACCAGCAGGCCTTGATAAACTCTGACAGCCTCGCTAATGACTAAATGCTAAACACCAGTGACAGACAATCATCATGTACACTCAGTTATACCTGCAGGGAAGTTGAGGAGGTCCAAACAGTCAGCACTTTGGACTGTATCCTGCCACAGCAAGGACAATTATAAAGGGCTACATACATACTAATGATGACAGGATGATTAGCCTGTCAGCACGGAGGGCACAGTGCTTCACAACACAATTTTGTAGAGAGGAACTCAAGCCAAGCTGTAATGCGAACACTATCCTTATTATCGGCTGTGATGGACAGCTTCATTGCTTCTGGTTTTGGAAGGAATGTTGTGATTGAGGGAGATAGCATCACAGATTAAAGGAACGTCATGTTCTCTTTTGATCTGTACCGTGATGGTATTAGTTTGGATGTCAGTCCCGAGAGCACCTGCTAGAGCTAGTAATAAGTCAATCGGAGTGTTTTTCCCATATTCAAACTAATTTCAGGGTAGCTTTCAGACCCCTACTCTCTGATTGAAGTTATAGAAAATAAGGACTAAGATTAGCTGGTGGAATTAGGTAGAATATTACCCTGGATCAGTAAACATGAGGGGTTAATAGATTAGATTTACTGTGTTGTTGTTTTTTTTTGGATAAATAGATGCATGGATGGGTAAATAAACTTACATAGTAGAGTTTTATGTGCATGGTGGACATGCCATGTAAAAAATGCATGAACTTCTTGATAGGTTTTCTGAAAGCAGGTTCTTTCCAGGGTCTTTGGAAGGAGTTTCCAGTGTTAGTACTTTGTAATCTTTACTTGCACCAACATGGAAAAACCTGGAAGTGATAATAGGAGCTTGTATCTAAACATTTTTTGTCTTGTCATGTCTGTAGTTGAACATCTCAACTGTTTCACAGCAGCTCTTAAACTAAAACAGGCAGCTCACACTGTCTTCACATTGATTAGGCTATTACACAGCTCTACTGAAAGATGTCCCGCAGGTAACAGTCATTATTATCATGATAAGAGCCCTTGCTGGGCAGCTTTACCTCATCTCATTGAGCTTTTGGGAGATTGCGACTTAAAGTAGGACACGTTCTCACAAGTACTTCTGAGACTCTCCGGTGAGCTTCTGCAGCCGTGACCGAACAGCAGGTGATTTGTAAACAGCTCTTTAGCAGAGCACAGCAAGGTGGGAGGTCATGATACATTTCTACACACACACACACACACACACACACACACACCTGAGGAGAAAGTTTTCCACCATTAATTCATGACCTATATATGTCAGCATTACACGAACATATTACTCTTGTGTGAATGGCCTGGTCTTATATGAACCTGACTGGCTCATCGCACTTGTTTTGGTGTCTTGATTTTTTTTTTTCTGTTTTTTTATGCCTGGTTTAATGAAGCATTGCATGAAAAAGTGATATTTAATAAAGTGTTATACTATGTCTACCTACCCACCTACTGTAAACACATTAACCATCCAAAAAAGGGTGTACTTGGATGGGGGTCCCTAAACGTTTGAACAGTGTATGTATGTATGTATGTGTATAGTTCAGATGAGTTCAGATGCAAAACCCAGTAAGTCCACTTGACCTCTTTAGTTTTAAAACAATGAACTTTAGGGTAAGTATAAAACTCAATTATTTCTCCTTTTTTGTTATGGAATGGTTAAAGGGCACTAAACAAAATAATAGATTGTTCAAAATAAACCTTTTCCATATAAATTTCACTGTTTTAAAACAAGAGGTCATGTGGCCCTACTGCGTTTTGCATCTGAACTCTTCATATACACTGTGTGTGTGTGTGTGTGTGTGTGTGGTCATTCCATGTGAAATCACCAGGAATTCCAAAATTTTTCCAGGTCACCGACTCAGATTTTCATGAATTTTTTTTGTAATTACCTACAGATCTTTGTTGAACACACATGCAAAATATTTCCACTTTATACCAAATAGTTTTGTAGATAATTTTTTAAAGAAGGGTGCCCTAAATCCTATTTTCACTTTTAAAAGGCAATAGCTCAGCTATAAATACAAATATGCAGGTAAATTTATATTTATATATAAATACACTCCACTGGATATCAGCTCATGTACCATGAGTGCAGGAAAAACTAAAAATTACAGTGTCAAACCTATTGCACTTGAACAGAGAACTTAAATAAACAAATAAAAGTAACAAAATTTGGAATGAAAGTATCATTAAGTTTCAAAAATTATTAGGATTTTATTTTTCAATGCGAGTTGAAGTATTGCAATATTATTTTGCGAATCCATTCAGCATTTACTAAACAGAAGAAAAAATACAATAATAGTTGGTGAAATTTTTTTTTTCATGTATTCGCCAGTCATCTTAGTTGAATATTTTCTATGATTTTTATTTTTAAATATGGTGGGTAGTCAGTCTACTAGTGGCTACGTGTAGGCGTTACATAATAATTACACATTTAAATTGCGACAGTAAATTGGTTAAGCTGCAATTGACCTTAAGTTCTGCTAATGATGATTAGCAGATGATGCTAATGGTGTGTGCTTGATGGTAAATTTTACAAGTCACCAGTTTAACCTGAAAGTGATCTTTTATACTAACAATCCTCCAGTATGCTTGAAAAGACATGAAGGCTCATTAAAAACCCAATGACAATTCAACACTCCATTGAATGCTAATTGATGCAAACATCTCTCTCATGCACACACTCATTGATCTGCTATTGACCCTGATACTATGTAGGGCACATTTTATATGGAGATCAAGGTCGACACTTCTTTCTATATAATGATTTTTGACAAGGTTGGCTACGGTTATGTATTTTTAACCAAATTCTGACACACACACATGCATGAGAGAGAGAATCCTGGCTTCTTCTGCCAGCTTCCATCAGTAACCCAGAGAGAGAATGAAAGAGATGCAGCCATTTTCCGAACATCTCATTTAAAGTCTTTTGTTTTAATCCAAACGGAAATGACAAAGTAGGAAATTCAGTCCTGAAGGCATGTGTCGGTTTATGCGGCACCGCAGGCCTGTGTTAGTCCCTCCTCATAAATATTGTGTGTCCTGTGATGCTCATAAGCGGATGCTGGAAGGAGAACTTTTATGAGTTTCGGTTATTGTAGTGTCATCTCCCATTAGCTGGTTACTTCTGTAGTAACCTCAAACCGCGTTTTTATATCATGCTTTATATGCACGCTTTTTACGCATGGAGTCCTAACAGCTCAACAGCGTTATTGAAAAACTTCGGCACTGTAATACTGAAGGAGGGAGAGGCGGAGTTTCATTTTAAGTGTCTGTCTGTTTTTCCTTCTCTCTTTATTCTCTCACTTTTTTTTATAACCCCGACAGAGAGAAAAATAGTGTTTACATTGGGTCACGTAATATTGGGAGTGGTTTATACGTATAATAATTAATGCAAAAAGAATCAGAGGGTTTTATTGTTGTTTTTTAAAAAAACTTATAGAAAATGTATTGAATTAATTTCATTATAGAGTACAATACTCTTTAATGCTGATAATTACAAAAAGACCATTTCACTGGATGCTGTAGTCTGTCATATACACTATATGGCCAAAAGTTTGTGGATGCCTGATCATCACACCCATTTGTTCAGAATTTTGTCCACATTGGCTGTTTATAATACCCTCCACTCAAACTATATTGTGGAGCCGTGGTGTTGTTTTGTCTATTCACCTCTACACAAGAGCATTAGTGAGCCTAGTGAGCTTAGTGAACCCTGGGTTTACACTGGGGCACAATGTCCACGATTTGGGAGACTTATGATGAGCATGGGGGTCGTGGGATCAAATTGAGATGACCCTGAGGGAACCTGGCGGATTCGAGATGACCCTGAGGGAACCTGGCGGATTCGAGATGACCCTGAGGGAACCTGGCGGATTCAAAGTGATCCTGAGGGAACCTGGCGGATTCAAAGTGATCCTGAGGGAACCTGGCGGATTCGAGATGATCCTGAGGGAACCTGGCGGATTCGTGATGAAGTTGAGGGAACTTGGCGGATTCGTGATGATCCTTTGGGAATTTGGTGGATTTGTGATGATCTTGAGGGAACTTGGTGGATTCATGATGAAGTTGAGGGAAGTTAAGTGAACCTGGTGGATTTGTGATGATCGCGCTGATATTGGTAAAAGTTTTGACTGTCAAAAATTTTCCCATGATTATTACAATTTGATGCGATTTGTGATAGAACTTTGGAAGCTCACTAGAGCTTAACAGAGCGAAACGGACCTTGATGCGCCATCGTAGAGGGTCTTGATGAACTTGACAACATGATTCCTTCAAGTTTCATTTCTTGGATGCAATCTGTCTCCTTTTTTATACCCAAATTGTGCTTCAAGTGTGGTCATAAATCATGGAACACCATGCTTTTTTGAATCGCAGAGATTGCGGACATCGTGCCCCAGTGTAAACCCAGGGTTGGAGACATAATGCATCCCTAGTCCCATACACTAACCCTAAGCTAAAACTAACGCTAGTCTGAACCTTAAACCAGGCCTTAACAGCCCTCTGAAGAAGTGAGGACCAGCCAAAATGTCCTTACTTTTTAAAAATATACTTCCTTCGTTGGTTAAAAATGGATTCCGGTCCTCAGAATGTAGCAAGTTCACTTTTACACACATGCACCACTATTAGCAAGAGTGACACCAGATTACATGTTTTGTTAAAGAGTGTTTTGTAGTTCTCACTCGATGTTTTGACTGGCATTTGGAGTTTCTGTCATCATGTCTGGAATCAGCAATCTGGAATTTTCTGGAGTGGCCCTCCTGACAGCTTTTCATCCTATTTTTTCAGAGAGAAAAAAAAGCGAACGCATGAGAGAGACAGGTTGTAGGTCCGAGCATATAAATCCTTCAAAAACGCATTTATTATTCATTGCTTTCCAGCAGATATGAGCTCAGCTCAGAGCTGTTTTAAAAGAGTAAATACCTGTTGAAACGTGGCTTCCACAGATTCAGGCAGGAAAAAACATTTTTTAGGTTCTCCTCACTTTTAAGTGAATGTTCAAGGCAGTTTTATTTTTTGTTATAAGGGGAATGAGGTTGATCTGGACTCACCATCAATTTATGGAACGACAGCTGAACAAACCATTATCATGGCATATGGTTTATTAGGCAACCTGTTCAGCTAGCTGTACTAAATCCACGTGGTCATGAACATGAAGCTGAAGCCTTTCTCTTTTGCATGAAATACGCAAATACATCTAATTTCTTTTAAAAAAAAAAAAAAAAGAAGAAGAAGAAAAAAAGCGAGATATGATTTTCATTTTAATTTAAATGACTCAAAGAAGGTTGTGGGTTCGAATCTCATGGCCAACTGGGACATTTCTGTCTGGAGTTGGCATGTACTCCTCATGTTTTTTTGGGATTCCTCTGGGTACTCTGGTTTCCTCCTACTTTCCAAAGAAAGGCCTATTAGGTGAACTGGCTACTATTAATAGCCCAAAGGCGTGAATGCCATAGTGAATGGCTGGTTGTGTCTGTGTTAGTCCTGCAACAGCCTGGCAATCTTTTCAAGGTGTAACCAGCTGGGATTGGCACCAACGTCCCCTGTGACCCTGGTCTATAATGGATGGTTGGATGTAATAAAACAGAAAAAAAAATACAGTTGTGTAAATGTTTGTGCAAATTTGCATTGCTCACATTGAAAATATTGGTCATTTCTCTTATAAAAGTGGTGATGTCACAAGTAAAGTTTTCTTTTGATGCTCTTCCATGCAGATCACTCACTCACTTGCTGAGCTGCTTAATTGTACTACGGTGACAGGAAGGCTGGAGCCTATCTCAGCCAACACTGGGCGAAGGCAGGGTATACTCTGAACAGCTCACCAGATTATTGCAAGGCAACACACACAACCATTTACACCCACACCTAGGGGCAATTTGAAACAGCCAATTAGCCTAATGTGCATGTCTCTGGACTGTGGGAGGAAACCGGATTACCCAGAGTACACCCACACAAGCACGAGGAATACATGCAAACTTCACACATAAATCAAAATCAGAATACTTTATTTATCCCAGAGGAAACTGTGTTCAAGTCTGTAGATTCGCATGGGACTCGAAGCCAGGACATTCTTGCTGTGAGGTGGACGAGCTAACTACTACACTATTCACACTCACACCTACATGTCTTTGGATTGTGGGAGGAAACCAGAGTACTCAGAGGAAACCCAAGCAAGCAAAGAGAGAACATGCAAACTCCACACAGAAACGCCCGAGTCTGCAACCTTCTTGCTAACCACTACGCCTCCATGCCACCCATGCAGATCATGTTTCCGGGAAATGTTAGTGCACACATCACCTTATATTTGATGAATTTATACAATAAATAGAAAGTTATGGCACCTGTTCAGTTGTAAAGTCTCAGACCTTTAGGCATTTCGTAATTCCTTGGGACTGTGCTACCACAAGGTCCTATAAGTAAAAATGAATTAAACTGATGCTCACATAACAGAGGAGGAATATAAGATGATGTCTAAGCTTCCAGTTTACAAATTCCATTTTCTGATATGTCAAGGTCAAGACAAGATCTGGTAGCCCCAGAAACCTCTCAGGCAAATCCCCATGTGACACTAAGCATCTGTTCAGTAACTCTTTCATATTTCCCTTCAACCTAGTATATCTGCACACTCTTAATCTGAAACCTGGATGTCTACTCCTATGTATCCCGATTGCCTTTTTTTTCCCTTTCTCGAATTGAATCCCCTGATGTGCAGTTCTGTGAAGAAATTAAAACTCCAGGCCCAGTGAATGTGTCTGTTCATTTAGAATGACAGATTGAGGGGAAACAAGGTCTCACTGGACCTAAATGTCTGTTTTTAACTTGAGCTCTTTTTTTTAATAAATATATGGATATGTGTGTGTGTGTGTGTGTGTGTGTGTGTGTGTCTGCATGTTGGCCTTTGACAGTGTATATTAGGTCAGAGTAGTGGGT
>JAQMYF010000005.1:24948866-24975138 GCA_030014195.1 Neosilurus mollespiculum | reverse complement strand
AGCGTGTTTCTGCCCTGCGATGGCCTGGCGAGCTGTCCGGGGTGTACTCTGCCCTCGCCCAGAGTCGGCTGAGATGGCCGCCAGCCTCCCCGCGACCCTAATTAGGATTAAGCGGTTCAGAAAATGACGTGACAAATCTGTATAGAAGAAAACTAGTGACTGGTATGGTCTAGGGTCAGAGACAGGATTCTGGCTAATTTTAGAATCTTAACCAAGTTATTTTGCCTCTATTTAAATCCTAACATTGTGGCGCTTTAAGATCGGGTTATCCGGAATACAGCGCCTTACACTTCATACCTTTTAACAAGCCAGTCACGTCTTTCTCACTGAAAAGAGTTGTGATTGAGTCAATGTAAGAAAGAGAGCTGAGCAGTGACTCACAGTCTGCACTTAAGCACCTCGGGTCAAATCAAGTAAAAAAAAGCAGGCTGAGCTTGTGGCCGAGCTTGAATCATGTGCCTCTTTGTCATAAGTTTCCAATATCCTGATTACCTAAAAAAAAAAAAAAAAAGGATCGTTCACATTTCTACTTACAAATCGCTCGATTCCTTCCACACATTCCTAAGTGCAAAATACCACACTGTTAGTTATGCAAACGGGGTACAAAACTAGACTAGACAGGACCAGACACTAGAATAGCAGAAGTCCTGCACTAGCCAGAGATGAGTTACCACCATATAAAATCCCCCTGAATGTTGAGAGGTGAAGATCAAATCCAGCTGGATTTTGTTATTATGGAGTCTCCAATTCAGGGTTCATCAAAAGTAAACAACAAAGGTTTCTCCAATTTTTTTTTTCCCTGATACCTGAGAAACTCTTCACCGAGTAGAGTTGGTCCAGGGTATTGTTTGTGCTGTCAAATATCCCTACACTTTCAAGAAGGGAAAATAAGTTCTGGGTCAGTGAACTAGGTCATCTTTCTGGGCACTCTCCAAGGAAGGGGTTAAGGTGTCTTGCTCAAGGATATAACAGTGATGGGGCAGAACAGAGACAGCAGTAACACTCTATACAGGCCTAATCCTGTCAACCTTCTTGTCAACTTATAGCCTTCTCATGACAAGTGTACAGCCTTATAACCTTAGCTTCTAGGCTGCCATGGCCCCTAAAGATACACCAAACCATCGCTGAAGAACTAGTACCAGTAGTTTTCAACAAAGTTGCCTTTGCCTCACATCCTCTTTGAATTGGGCTTGAGGATGAAAGGATACAATGTGCCATACCAGGACATGGCAGCAGTCTGTATTCACCTATAATGGGGTCCCATGTCCTGCAGCAGTATATGGTTTGACATGTGATTAGGAAGCCAGTGAGTCAACCAGGGGCATGGTGGCATAGTGGTTGGTAATCTTGCCTGACACCAATTGGGCCCTGTGCATGGAGAGGGCATTTCTGTATGGTTTTTGCATACTCTCCCCATGCTTGTGTGTTTCCTCCGGGTGCTCCACTTTCCTCCCACAGTCCAAAGATATGCACAATAGGCTAATTGGCTGTTTCAAATTGCCCCAAGGTGTGAATGTGTGTTGGCCCTGCGATGGATTGACCAGATGTTCAAGGTGTTGTCCTTCTTTGTCCAGAGTCTGCTGGGATTTGCTCTAGATTCCTCTCAGCCCTAACACTGTAGGATTCTAAAAGGGTGATTGTTCATGGACAGCAGATGTTGATCAACTGAAACCACTGTCTTGGTGTGGCAGGGCATAACAAGATGCTGTGGTTACAAACCTTTCATATGTGGCAATGCTGCTGATAGCTGCTACAGTTCAAGAGCCACAATAAAGTTTGTCAGAAGTGGAATGGAAAAATATATTGGGAAATGTAATATAAGGGAGCGGCGGTGGAGTGTGAGCATGGCCGGTACTCATTTTCAAGGTTGGTCTTGAATCTCAGGAAACTGCAGATCAATTGGTATTTTTGGAACACACTTGCTCAGGGATCTTAGCTGGTCCCTGATATAAAATCTCACAGCTCGATGTTCAAACAAGAACATAAATCAACTAATGCTGAAATCTTGCTCAAGGACATAAATCAAGTAACACAGGAACCTCACACATGATAAACAGGACAGGAATTCGTAAACCATTTATGAAACGAACAGTGAGCGGGGGGGGGGGGGGGGGGGTGTTCTGCCCAGTTTTTACTATTAGAGAATACAGATCCTGAGTGTTTGTGTGTATCGGTGTATACATCGGAAGAGTCATTACTTTTCCTTTCCTTTGAGAGTAGTGCCGCTGTCTCAATAATGAGCCTTGCATATTGGTACATGCTTTAATTAAGACATGGTGACGGTAATGCATATTCATTAGTGCTGGAGTCATAGACATGTAGGAGGGGCTAGATGAGCTATTAAATCTTTAATTGCCCAGTGGGTGGAAAATATTGAGCTAATGCCATTGCACTTATATAAATGACAAATGAAGCTTAAAAAAAAAGCTGATCTTAAGAAAGGCTTCCATGGAAATGAGTAATATGGGCGTAATGAGGCCTATGTAAGCATATAGAACTGATTATGCTGATGATTAAGCACAGGTAATTGTGGAAAATACACAGATGTGTGCAAACACCCCAGGCTTTATTGTATGATGGCTTTGGGTTATATCTGATATGCCACGAAGCAGCGTGTGTGTGTGTGTATCTATGCGAGATTGATTCTTTCCCCTCAAGTGCACAAAGGTATTGTTTTCCCTGCTCGGCTCTTAAAGCATGCAATCCCTGCTCTTCCAGCCTGTCTAATCATGCCAGCCTTCTGAAACATTAGTCCGCTCTCACTTCCTCATTCATGGGCACGGAGACTGGCACTCACTTTGCCTCCGTCTGGCACCAGATACCGGATATCACTCCTGAGAGTTACTTCACTTACAGCTTCAACTTGCTTCTGTGTACTGGTCGAATGTTACATCGATATCACTTCCTTTGCATTAATACCATTTTCCAAGCAGCTTTTTTGGGGGGTCTTGTTGTGATTGTGTATCATTTTACCTGCAGGGGCATCACATTAATGTTATACTGCTGCAGATTTCAACTAAATCCCTATAAACATGTACTGTACCATATGTCAGTTTCATCGCATTTGCCTGTAGCGAGTAAAGAGCACAAAATCCTATTTCGTAATTAATTTACACTGGAAGTCCAAATGCAGTTGTTGGGGAGTAAATAAGCAAATATGTTAAGATTTTCTAAAGTATTATTATAATAATTTTTGCCAGAATTATTGTGGGACATCCAGTGTAATGGAATAGACCACTTTGCGATGCTCTACCAGGGGCTGGACTCTGTGTTCCTTTGTCTATTTGTCGCTTTGTCACTATGATCTGACAATTTGTCACATGACTTACACGCTCTGTAATGACATCCTCTACTGACTGACCTACACACACTGAGACATCATCAACCCCCCCTATTTTTGTTAGTGTGAGAAGCTAAACAAGTGTCAGTATCACTGAGGATCCTTATTTGCCAGAACGCATGCACTGCTATGAGAAGAGAAATGTAGTAAGTCAGTCAAGATAATACTGGAAATTAGGATAAATAAATTTTTCTTCTCAGCACATAACTGATTCCTTTGCGCCTTATACCCCAGCGAAAAAGGAGAAAGGGAGAATTATAAATGTTCATCTACAGGCTTATGTTTTGTAATCAATCACTCATGTAGAATACTCCTTCTCCCAGTACATTTGTGTGAGAGATGTGCATGCTTTCACGCAAGTCACAACAAGAGACAGTTCACAGTGACTCTCAGAACAAAGCCGCCATTAACATACTCATACTTCTGACAGGGCGCACTTGTATTAACACATTCATACACACTCACAATTATGCTGTCGTAGGAAGGCACAATGGTCCCCTACAGACTCTTTCCTCTTTGTCTCTGTAATTAAGTCACATTCAGGTAAGACAGGTTTAAAAGGTGACTACGGAAAAGCACTGGAGCCAAATGTTCTCCGGCTCACGAGCGATAAAGCTTGACAAAGTGGCAAATGTAAGATATTGCGGGACAGTTTGCGGCGGATTAACTCAAAGTCGGCGGATCAGCGAGGATTTGTGTCGTTTCCTTGTTTGTTCCTAGTGCATGAGATGTTTCGCTGTTAAAAGCCATGCCGGAGTGCTCAGGGAAAGGTTTTCCCCCACATGCAGATTTCTTGGATGATAGAACAAAATACACATTTGGATGTTACTGGAAGCTTGGTATTTTTTTTTAAGGGGTTGCATCCTCAAAACAAAATTTAGCCATTGAAGTGCTGGCTGTTGCTTGAGATTTGTAGCCTATGTAGATTTACTGCAGGTTGTACTGTATATTTACATGTATTAAAAGGGCCCATTCACTTCTCAGGGATATTACATACAGATACAGTGTCGCACAAAACACAGTGGTATCTCTTTGGAAATAAAATGTAATCGGCCAGTGTCTTTCTGAAAGCATTTGCTTACTCCTGTACACAAGTCTTAATGACCCCTGCACTGAGTGCCATGATATTAGTAAACATTGCCATCTTTTCTTTTTTTTTTTTACATTTCTTTTGAAACCATATGCCTTCTTCTGTTTCTTAATTTTTATGAACAGAGACAGAACCAAAGCAAGATGTAAAACATGTGAATAAGAGATACTAAGCCCTTAAGCTGGATTGGTTTCACTGGGAAACCTTTGTATTCAGTCAAAATAAACTTATAATGGAAGATATTCACAGGTAAATGGGCAAATTTAATTTGAGTGGGTAGTAATTACTACAGCCAGAAGGAAATCTGAGTATCATTTTTACTCTATTTTCTATATTTCTTTTAGTCCCATGCAAGTTCTTTCCCTTTCAATACCCTCCTTATTTTGTAAATGGTGTAATCGTTACATTCTATGTTAATACTTTCATTTTAGCAACTTGGTTAGCCAGATATTTCAGGACATAATATTATGAAAATAATATTATGTACTCACATACAGTAAAGAAAAACCCTTGCATGATGAAATGCTAACAAATTCTACTTGTGCTAGTTGTACATGTATCGCAAACTCAAGTAAAGTTCACTATATCATTCCATCCACACTGAAAGAGAGCATTGACTGCTTTTAGATTTAATTTACTACATAATAAATAAAACATACAGTACATAGTACCATGTTTAATTGCAATTAAACCATCTTTAAGATTTTTAACATCCATTTTTGCACACATTTGATAATTTGTCTTTGTTTACTTTGTTTCCGAAAGCCACATCAAGGTTAGAAATGGAATTAAAAACATGTCTACATCATTTTAGCGTCAAAGTATGTTAAATGCATTAAAAACACATAAAATTGGGTCAAAAAACTGAAACTGCATTGAAAACCTGTCAAAAGGTTTTAAGATTTTGAAAAGTTTTAAAATATTTAAACCTTGAGACACTGAGAGTGCAAACCTCCTTCAAGTCGAGAAAAATCGCAGAAAATGCACAGCACCCCTTGCTGGGTTACCTGCTATATTAAAACTCTTCCCAAAAAAAAAAAAAATAAAATAAATTGTACTCTCTCACAATGTTAAAGAATCCTTTTAAAAATACCTAGAGCAAGAATTTGAGCGTCACTTGGGCCATAATCCAATTCATCCAATCCGAAGCCTTGTATATAGCCTCCTTGCTAGAGGTACTAAAAGGAAATAAATCTTTAATATCCTGAAGATTTATAATAGTTAAGATTCTACATAATTACTCGGTCCCTATTTAAACACTTATACAGTAAGCAAATTAATTATGTTAACTGATTTGGACAGGTCATATTTCATTCATGTCTTATCTTTTTTTGCTGAAGCATGAGTTCAGAGAAATCTCCGATGGATTTGCAGGAGTGCACACTGTCAACAAAGCAAAAAAACAGATATACCAAGCACTAGGGAACTCACGTTGTCAGTATAATGAAAATTACTGTATTAAATTATCACAGAGTTGAAGTATTTATTTCTAGCACATGCTCTCAGTCTTTTGAACCCGGTTGTATGCTTAAAATTCATGTAATCCCAGAAAAACTGTATTAGATTAGATTTGAACACACCCAGCCTTGTGTGTAGCATTATTAGCATGGACTCTGAATCCCCCAATTATGAAAAATAGCAAGAAACAAAAGCTTAACTACTACATAAATTAAGGTAAGACATAATATGTAAGGTGTCATTATATCGATCCTGTATACATGCAGGAATAAATTTCATTATGCCATGGTTTGAGGCGTATTGATCGGTCAGCACAGAAAATGTCGGAAATCCATTCAGAAGAGTCTCGAGGTTAATGTACCATACATTCGACTCTTTCACAAATCACCCCATGACAAAGTTATAAACAAAAACCAGCCTTTTTGTTGAAAATATCTGTCGACGTGGTGATCTGCCTGTTTAAAATTTTGATAAAAGGTTTATACTGTACATAATAAAGAAAAGCTGCTTTGTGACCTGGCCCATTGTTATAAATATACTGTATAGCATGCTTATCGTTGTTTGCTGAACCTCTTAATCCCACTACTAGGGTCATGGGGAGGTTAAACAGCTCGCCAGACCATTTCAGGTCAAAGCACACAACCATTCACACTCACATCCATATCTAGGGGCAATTTGAAACAGCCGGTCACCCTTCTTGCTGTGAGGCAGATGCGCTAACTACTACGCCATCGTGCCGCCCTGTATAGCATGCTGTATAAATAAAATCGTAGTTGTTGTATGAACCAGCTTCTATGTTGCAGTATAGAATAAGCAGTGGCTAATTAATAGACAATATCCGACCACTAATCATGTTGCTAGCATGTGTTTTATGACCTTGTCAGTGTTGCTGACCGGCATTTTGCGCACGACGACCTTTATATCATACCTCATTGTCGCCCACTCACTCTCAGCCTGTTCCTGTTTTATGTTGATGTAGAAATTGGCAAGAGAAACATTAGGGGTGCAATGATGGAGGAGAAGAGCAGCTATTGGTCTGAATTGATCAGGAGGATAAGCAGGCTCCTCTACAGGTGAAGAGACTTATAGTTCCTGTCTAGATGTCACCAACACTTGTTTTATGCGACTGCAGAGAAAGAGTGAAGGGGTGTGTGTGTGTGTGTGTGTGTGTGTGTGTGTGTGTGTGTAGAGATTCAGTTAACCTCAATCCTACGCCCAGAGATGTGTCACTTACAACCAGTTAGTGTTGGTGTGTTTTGGACCTGAATGGTCTCAGTAGACAAACAAACACAGAAGAAAAGGAAGAAAATGTTAAAGGAGGGAGAACGATGTTGTTCTTTTAGCCGATGGCAGCAGGTTTTATATTTTGTTTGTGTGTGTGCGTGTGTGGGCGCAGACAAATGAGCACAGGAACATCTGGATTGTGGCGATAGTCACTCTGACACGTCACAAAAGAAATGAATCAAACAAAAATGAAGAAAATCACCGAAATGAAATGGGGATTAATGAAGTACAGGGAATGTAGGAAGGAAAAGATGACAGGTTTATGTGACACTGAAAGGAGCAAGATTGTAAATGAACGAGATAATGAGGGGATGAAAAAGCTAACAGGAATGTTTGCTCTGTGTTCCATACTGTATGCACTTGTCAACTTCCCTTCACCTTTCTCTGGCACCACCACCCAAGAAGATGCGTAAGCATACACATGCCGTGATATGTGAAGCTGCTACACGCCTCTTTATGAACTACTGTGCATGCGAGGAAGTGACCTAACACACTCGGAGGGAAAGCGCCATCTGCCCCCTCGGACGAATGAGCTCACAGGCACCCATGATTGGCTGGTGATCACTGTGAGTGACAGGGAAGTGAGCGTATGCCATCCTCCCTCCCATGAGTGCTGGGCCAATTAGCTCCCGTCGACTCCCGGGTGCGGATGGCTGCGGCATCAAGCTGGATTCGAAACGGTCAACAACGGATTTGAAACCTGGTGCTTGTCGGCATATTACACTATGGAGGGCTCGAAGTACAAATGCCAACTCACTATTTGATTCTCCAACTATTTTTCTACAAACTCAGCAACGGTATCAACTGTATAGTCGGAGAACCAAATAGTGAGTCGGAGTTTGTGCTTTCATTTGCTCTTTTCTTTCTAATATAATTTGTCAACAAACAACGGGTTATGCAAGATCGGGTCATATGTTCGTCACTAGCGTACTGATTACCATGCTTTAATGTGGAAAAATAATATTTGTTTTTCCATGTAATATACACCTGTGTGTGTGGCTCACCTCAACAGTCTCTGTCACAGTTAAAATATGTGGATATAAACTATGAAATATCTCATTTTAGGGTTTTTTTTCTAGTATTTCCGTGAAATTTATACCAAAATTGCAAATTAGTGTGCAAACACACCTTTCCAAGGCCAGTTATCTCATGTGTCCGTGTAGAATGTACTTACTCTGATGAGTACTCGGATGTGTATGCTAAAAACTCCATAGCACTTCTTACCTCAGCTCAAAGCTCAAGTGACCAGTCTCTGTCAGGGTTAAAAAAAAAAAAAAATGACTTAAATAACTTAATTTTAGTTTGCTTTACATTATGTTTCCACATAGTACTACCACAACTCTGTAAAGGGTTTAAAGAGGTGCTGGTACAAAGCTCTCAGGCAGCGCTGGGAACTCATCTCCATCCATCGTGATTTAAAAGAAATAAATCTTGTTTAAGTGTGCTTTTTTGCTTTGGTGCCTGTACTTAAACAGTTATGCACGTCTGCTAAAATGTTCGTTCCACTCGACACTAAATCTCAGGGTATATTCAGCGACAGCCTCCTCACCTTCAGTACCTAATTGGTAATTAGCTTCCCCATAAAATAAATGTGAAAATAAACCACAAAATACATTTTCCCATGCAGCATACACAACAATTATGATCTAGATTATTCACTAATATCAACCTCCTCACCTTGGGAGAATACTTATGTATAAATTACCTGGCTAGCATACTAGCTTCTTAGCCAGCCATTATTCCTGTTTATAGCTCAAAGATAAAACACATGGTAGCAGTCATCACATGCTTTAATAAAGCTGTGCTTACTGACTATGAAGGTCACGTGATCACTTGTTGCTAAACTCTTTCCTGCTTTTTATAGTACCCGCCATGTGTCATTCAAAGTCATAAAATAAGCCAATCTTGTGTTGAAAAAATACCTTTTTACTTTTTACTTTTTTTTTTTTTAAACACCAGATGCATGTAATGCAGATCTGCTAATAACCAGCTGCATTTATCATTTTCAAAACAACAACAACAAAACAGGAAAACCTGATAAAAATGAGGAGAAAGTAGGACCTTCAAGTGCCGCCATCTGTTTCAAACCGTTTGTCGGAAATGTTCTGGCAGCAACGGGTGAAATGCTTTTTAAAAGCCAGCGTCGCCTCTCCTCGTCTCATCTCATCCACGTGTACTTTAAACTGCTGGGTGTCCTCTATGAATCTTGATTACTAAGCAAAGACAATTGTTCCATTAGCAAATTAGCAAGCTTTTTACACACTCTCTCGGTCTTTGTGCAATACACACAAACACACACACCTGGGTGTTGATATCCCTGTGCTACAGATTAATTTCACGCCCCCTGTGACGCACAAAGACATGATTTAATTTATTATGTAAAGTAATGAAGCGAGACAACTCATTGATTCACAGGAAGGTCAGGACTGAGGTTATGGCCATCATCTCAAGCATCTTTCACACACTCTCTCACACGCACGGCTCACTCTACAACACTGACACACACATCATGACATTATTGAAGGACATAAGGTGAACAGAATTAATGTGGATGGTATTTTCTTTCTTCTGATTACAGTAATCGATTTGTCTTGACTTGAGTTCATTAGAATCAGTGCAAATCAAAGTACAGGTGAGCGCATATAATTTGTATGCTGCCTTCACGGGCTATTAAAATTATGATAAATATAAGTTGCCAAAATGGAAGTTGCACGTAACCGCCCCCTCGAGTCGTAAAACAATTTTGATAGCATTCCCAAGTTTGGGTTGACCTTTAACCTTTTCACACAGTGCTGCAGAGGACAGGTTCGGTAATGAATGGTACAGAATTCTTTACTTTTAACAGTGCAACTGTGGTTAGCTTTTATCTGTGTGCGCGTGATATAAAACTGTACGAGTCATTGTTCTATCCGTAGCAAATGGAGCAGTTTGCTAGCGCGGTGCAACATTATAACATGCCAATAGGTGGCGTGGCTTCTCTTAATCACCCCCAGGGAGGAATGCGCATCCAATTCAGGGTGCATTCTTACCTCACACACATTCCTAAAATAAACTCTTTACTAGATAGTCATTGGTAGCTGCAGTATCTTTATTGATGCCCGATTATCTTGGTGGTGGTTTTTAGAAGTCTTTGAGAGTTTCTCCCATTATACTTTGACCTTTATTAGACACAGATTGCATGTAGAGGTATGCCCTTGTGGCACTGAAATTGAATTAAGCTTGAGCACTGCACAGACCTGAAGAGACTTCACTTGTAAACTTGGCTTCCATCCAACCAGAGTAGGCGTTTAATTGAGAAGATGGAGAGGAGAAGGATCTATTCTTCCTTTTCTTCCTTTCTCCAGCAACTGAACCACCAACATGCGCTTTGGCAAATGACACCTTCCAGTCACTTTGATCCAGAATAATGGATATGATTGAGAGATGGTTAGCACATGGCTTTCAACTCACTGCTTTTCCAGGTTTGTGAAAGATGTTTCTCGAAAGTTCATCAAAGGTTCCTAGGATGTTCCTCAGACGTTCTTCAGAGATCCCATACCTCATTAAGCCTGCAGTGCAGAATCGGAGCCAGGGGTGACGTTGCTATTGATCATGGTGTCAACATGGTGATGAAGACCTCTTTAAGTCTGGCAGCGAGTGCTTGGGGAGAGGGAGACAGCAGCATGAAGTACTTATAATAATGGATCATTATGTCAAGTGCTGAAGTGTGGGTCTCTCCCGGCTCACTCTCTCTCTTTGATGAAATCTTGTTCAACCTTAGTGCAATAATGTTATGCCAAATTTCTGATGGTCTGTCTAGTCGAGCTTTCATTAATGACATGAAGCACTAGGGGAATGCTTGTTCGATTCTGATAATTGGCTGTTACTAAAATAGCAAAATAAATAAATATGTTGTCAGATATATGAGTGCCTTGTGCAGTCCTAGACTCTGTGTTCATTAATGCCATTATGATTGGTTCTTAGCAAATGCTACCAGAAGGTACAATAAACATAGGTAAGACTCTACAGACTGTTGGGCAGTCCTGGAATTTGTATTCTATGGTCACCACCTCACAACTTTAGCTACTGAGCTACAATTTCCCCACAGCTGTTTACTAATTTGACATTTTTAATTCTTATCAAGCTTATTTATGGTGGAAGAGAGATATCACCACAAACACACTACAGCACAAACCAAAACTGGCATCCAAAAATTGTAAGAAATCTATAAAGAAAAAATACTTAAATAAGAGCAATGACCACAGCTCCCAACTTTGCTAGCAGGAAGAAAACCCCCAGAGTTTGTTTTTTTACAAACAAAACCCATAGCACATGTTCGTTTATTCATTCATTCATTATCCATCTGCGTGATACTTTGGATCATGGGGAAGCTGAAGCCAAACCCAGCTGACTCTGGGCAAAAAAAAGGGTGCACCCTGAAAATTCACCAATACGTTGCAGGGCAAAACAGACAAACAACCATTCACATTCATACCTAGGGGCAATCTAGAATAGGCAATAGCCTAATGTACATGTCTTTGGACTGTTAGAGGAAACCGGAGCACCCAGGTAAAGCACGCAGTTCTCACAAAAAATACTCTTACTGGCCACCAGCCTCAAACCCAGAACCCTCTTGCTTTGAAGCGAGCGTGCTAACCACTACACCATTTTGCCACATCTGGATTTCTGTAAAGCTGCTTCATGGCAACATCCATTGTTAAGCACTATATAAAATTTTATTTAATTGAATAAACATAAAATTGTAACAGGCTACACTATAGATGTTGCCACCTCGGGGTAAGTTTGCCATCTGGTATCTCCAAATTATTTACTTTTATTTAAAAATAAATAAATAAATAAATATTGTTGCTATACTGCAGCCATGTGGTTGAGAAGGATGCTTTCATTATGGTCCATTTACCAAGGGTGTAAATGAGCCTGCAATTTTTGGTATGTTCATTATTTTCCTGAGATGCTTAGCGTGATTGAAAACTTAAACTTTGGCACAAACTTTGGTGGACATCAAGTTCTGGCAAAAACGTACCAAACAGGTGACTGTATTTTTCATTATTGCTTATTAGTTTTCTTTAATAGCTTGTAATTTATGTATAGCCCAAACACAATATACAGGCTCTGTAATCATTAGACCTCCAGCATTTGTATTGTCAGATATTATTTTATGTTGTTGGGTTTTATTATGTGATGGATGTTTTGGATGCCGGCACCTCTCATTCGTCATACTTATTGTTCTATTAGTATAATATGAAACTAAATATGCAACGCCAAACACCACTAGTCTAATTATAATCTGTCTGTCTTCTTTCCAAAAGAACTGCCTTTCAGTATCGCTACAACAGACCATTAACTATCCCAATTAAAATGCAAACGTCAACTGCTTCCCCCTTCTCTCAGACCTGTGTTGTGATCACCACATTTAAGCTTGATAGTCTCCAGCAGGTCATAACTCATCCTGCACCAACCTAGACTGTCAGACATTTTTAAATGGCTGCTTCAAATGTTTAACTATAAATCAAATAAACCAAAGCGGCTTCAAAGGTATTTTCAAAGAAAACAAAGTGTAAAGAATGAAACTGAATGCAGTTGATAATTTGGAGAGTTATGGCTTTGAGATTAATGTTTACTGTAGCTTTACACTGTAGTCGTTTGCATGGGAAGTCTCTCTTTATGGCTTCCTCCATGTAATATGCATGTAGTGTGGTCATAAAGAAAACCTCGAACGTTATTACAGAAACAAATAACTTCCACGTGGGTTGAAAACAATTTCACTGCTTGTAAATTAAGACACGATACAGAAATTACTTCTAAAATGGTATAAAAGCAGTTCAGCCCATTTTCCAATCGAGAAATGGCCTCATAAAAGCTCAAGCATGAAAATATACCAAATTATTCTAATTATTTTTTATTTATTTTTTTTAGAATAAGACTGAAGTTGCTTATAAAATTTGACTACGAGCATTCTGTCAGGACCACAAACAGGTAACAAATAGTAACAAAAAAAGGGATAAAGTGTCTTAGCATAGTGTCCCGGCAGGATAACACCACCCTTTAATCACTTGGTGTTGGGGAATAGTGTCAGTGTCAGTTCAGTATTTTTTTTTTATATTTATATTTTTTGCTAACGATGGAATGATTGTTGATGCCAGATGGGCTGATTTGAGTATTTGTATAATTGGTAAACTCGTGGGATTTTCATGCATAATAGTCTCGCACCCTTTGGACGCTGAACAATTATGCGTAATGAAAATTGTAGTTAGGACATTATGCAGTTCACTGCATTTACATCAAAACATTAAAATTTCTTTTATTATTATTATTCACAAAAAAAAAGCCCATACAAACCAACATACACTGCCTCGCCACAAAAAACGTCACACACTGTAATATTTCCACTTTTAGCCTTGATTACAGTGTATAACCGCCTTGACATTTTTTTCTATAAGCCGACATAACATTTATTTCCATCCAAAGTTGGGTTCATTTTTTCTTGAACTGATGACAGGAAAACTGAACCACTCCATAAAGTATTCTCCTGCACATCCCAAATAGGGCTTTACAATAGGGTTATGGTCAGGACCCTGTGGTGATGGTTTATGTTTGAAAATGATTCCTTATGCTTCCTGAACCACCCTCTCATTATTTGAGCCCCAATATTACATCCATACCATTGGGGAGGAAGAAGTATATTGATTGGATAACCTGGTCATTCAGTTAATTTAGACCGTCAGCTGATGTCATTACATTGCCACACAATGTTGCTGAGCCTTGACTTGGCCAACTAAAGAAACAATGCCAACAAAAATATTAGAATTTGTCCTGCTGGTAAGTGTACTTCCCTACACCAGATAGAGGCAAAATAAAAGTTCCCCTGAAGCTTAGCTCAGTAGAAAAATGTTAATGGTAAGGAATCCTGACAAGCCACAAAGTGCGAAGCCCATCGCATCCAACAGACTAGAAAGGAGTAATGAAGACGAATTCCCAACTGAGCAATGGCTTTGTTGGACACAACTGCCTTGTTGGTCATAGAATGGCTAGCCCGGCTTACCAGGAATCTCAAATAACCACTCTGCACAACTGTGGTGAGCTGAAAAGCATCACAACATGTTAAACCAAGCAGCCAGGCCACAACCATACACACACTTTATGACACAATACAATTATATAGCCTTTCTTGACAGTTTCATAAAGGTACCACATGTTGGAACCTTATATCAGTTCATTTTTGCACCATATCTAGTGCTTCCCACATTTCAGACAAACACCCACCGGATTTGTCCTTTAATTTCATCCCACCGTTATGGGTTTATGAGCAGGTTAATGCTATTCCCTTCCCTTAGTCTAGTTTCTTTGTTCTTGGATCCTTTCAGTAAAAAAACTTAAATGGAATGGAGAGTCCAGGGAAGGATAGCCACTATTCTCTCTGTTATGCTCATTCTGTCTTTCACATAATCATCTTTTTCTTTATTCTGTCTCACCGCCTTTGTCTCTGTTCTTCCAGATGTGCTACATTAATTCCACCTCTGCTTCCTAATTTATGTTCTGTCATAGCACACAAAGGTCTGTTATTACCTCCTACTTTGTGTACTCTCTATGAGTGTGGGTTGCTGTTGTCATGCTTGGGTCTCCAAACACTATTCTTAGTAAACTTATGAAGACTTTACACTGACATCATAATTAAGGCAGCAAATTAATACAGTGCGGCACACTGCTCTAACCCTCACCTTAACCTCAATAGCTAAAACCTTTCTATGTAGTCTCTTCATATATTTTTTTAAAAAATAACAGCTGCGTTTGTTGTAAGAAAATTATTAAATAAATAAATTGGCTCTTAAATACCACCCAAATGTCGCCACAATACATCCCAGATTGTAAGGACATTCGGTCCCCACCGAGATATAAAAACACACACATCAATATCCACTGTATATAAATGATATTTGAGCGCAACTTATTAGCCCAGTCTTGAATATTTATACCTACTTAGCATAATTTGATTCGTGATTTGGGGCTACGTTGCATATCAGTATGCGTTGTTGCCTTTTTGTTTTTTTGGTATCTCATCTTTCTGATGAAGTGCAGATGGAGGTCATCCCTCTGTGCAGCCTGTTTAACTTAATGGAGAAACAGTTTGGAAGGTAGGAAGCAATGCACACTCAGGAGCGCTAACGAAATTAGTCTCAGCAGTGGCCGTGGTGCTAGCGTGGAGCCAAGCCATGATATTAGTGCAGATGGAGAGATTTAGATCGGAGATGTGGGGATTCTTATGCGTTTAAGGGCTATTGTGGAAATGACAAGGCATGATTTGGCAAGAATTGGAAGGAAGCAAGTGAGGGAGGGTGCAAACGTGTGTGAGTATGAACACACACACACACACACACACACGAGCTGTGGCTGGCTTAAGCTGATTGCTCTGAGATGTTCTGTGAGATGGAAGGAACAGAAGAGACAAATTAAAGAAAGAGTGAAAGGGGGGGGAGAGGCATAGGTGAGGTAGGGATGGACAGGTGAAACAAATAAGAGTCTAAGGTTGATAAGAGCTGAGGAGAGAGAGCAAGACGAGGCATTAATGAGGCATTTGAAATGCATTTTTTTTTAAATCAGAGAGAGAGAGAGAGCGCTTGTGTGTGTGAGAGAGAGAGAGCAAGACAGAAAGCAAGAGAGAGAAAGCACGAGAGTGTGCTTGCGAGAGAGAGAGAGAGGGAGAGAGAGATGTAGGGGAGGTATGGAAGGACAGGAGAAAGGAAGAAGCGCCTAAGGTAGATAAGAGCTGAGGAGAGAAAGAGCAAGACGAGGCATAAATGAGGCAGTCGAAACATGTTTTTCTCTTCAGTCCAATGAGAGAGAAAGAGCAAGAGAGAGTATGAGAGAGGGAGAGAGAGATGGAAAGCAAGAGAGAGATAGCGAGAAAGCGCAAAAGAGAGACAGAGTAAGAGGGTGAGAGAAACAGAGTAAGAGTGAGAGACAAAAATTAGAAAGCAAGAAAGAGCAAGGAAGAGCGAGAGAGAGGAAGTGAGCTAGCGAGAGAGAGAGAGAGAGAGAGAGAGAGAGAGAGCGGTGTGTTCGATCTGCAGGCAGACTCACTAGATAACAGAATTACTGCAAATTGAAGTTTGAGTCTTTGTCTCTCTCTCTCTCTCTCACACACACACACAGGGATTTATGGCTTCTGGCGAAGGTATTCTCTCAGGATCTTCTGATACAGTACCTCGTGCTCTGAGAGACAGTGGGGTGATGATGATGGAGAACGTAGGTAGAGGGAGAGGTAAAGAAAGAATTAGTAAACAGGTAGAGCTGCTTTGGGAGTTAAAGAGTGAAGTGAGAGATAAACCATTAAAAACCCAAATAGACCATCAGTAAGTCAGTCAGTCATCATCTTCCGCTTGTTCCGGGGTCGGGTCACGGGGGCAGCAACCCAAGCAGTGAGGTCCAGATGTCCCTCTCCTCAGCTACTTCCTCCAGCTCTTCTGGGGGGACACCAAGGCGTTGCCAGACCTGCCGAGACATAGTTCCTCCAGCGTGTTCTGGGTCGACCCCGGGGTCTTATCCCGGTTGGATATGCTTGAAACACCACACCAGGGATCCGTTCGGGAGGCGTTCTAATGAGATGCCCGAGCCACCTCAACTGGCTCCTCTCAACTTGGAGGAGCAGCGGTTCTACTCCGAGCTCTTTTCGGATGACAGAACTTCTCACCCTATCGCTGAGGGAAAGCCCCGACACCCTGCGAAGGAAACTCATTTCAGCCGCTTGTCTCCGTGATCTTGTTCTTTCAGTCATTATTTATCATTTCTTTCTTTAATTATTATATAATACACAATAATAAAACATGACTGGACTTGTATGGAAGGAGTCTCCAGTGTCAGCCCCGGGTAACAGTCTACAGAAGTTGGAGTTTACATTTTGTGGTTTCAAGAACAAAATAAATAAATAAATAAATAAAATAAACTGCTGTAAAATAAATGATAACAGAATCTATGACATGCCATTGATACCATTAAATGTAACAATAGGTGGTTAAAATGTGTGATGTGCTTTAATTAATGAATTAAAACCAGATTACTGTGGTGTAATAATAAATGATATGGTACAAGAATCCAATTCATGAACTATTTGTCTCCTACAGCACAGCCTGTTATGTTCAAACCCTTTATGTACATCAATTAGCAAAATATATATATATATATATATATATATATATTAATTGAAGAACATCACATTATATATAATTTTATCCTTTATGGTTACGTTTAAGGCTGTGGGATGACTACGAAATGTTAGCTCCTGATATCTTTTAAGTTACAGCAGCTATAAACGTTTAAAATCACAAGCCTCTCGTTTTTCTTTTGAGTTAAAAATGCATTGTCATGTTACTGATAAACCACAAATCAAAACATTTTTTACTGATATAAAGAGTTGACACTGGAGACTCCTTCGAAAACAAACAAGCAAAACAAACAAAAATGAAACCCAGCAGAATAAACACCTTGACATGTTTTAAATCCACCAAGGAGGTTATGTTACCTCTGGCTTGTTAGCATGATTATGCAAAAAGTTCCATATAAAGGTTTTGTTAAAATTTCTACCAGTGGTGGGACTTTGGATTGATTTTTGGAGATGATCCAGATCAAATTCTAGATCCTGGAATATTTTAAAGGATTATTTAACATTGTAAGATAGTTAGATTTTTGTGGTATTACAGCAGGTCCAATAGAGGGTGCTGTGTATTTATTTTTAATTGTCTGGTGGAGGTTTGCGCTCTGAGTGCTCTTGTTAACTATACAAATGATGGCATATTCTTATAATTTGAGAACAACGATCTCTGCTTAAAACTTGTAGTCAGAATTTAGCCATCATTACTATTTCAGAGAAGACGCCTGGTAGCAGCTGAGCCAAGGTCTTTGCACGTACAGAGGGATGAGAATTAAAAGTGCAAAGAATAAAATGTCGACAACAACCTGAAAGCAACATCATCAGTTGCCAAACTGCTTAATCCTATTAGGGTTGCTGACAGCTGACACTGGGCGAAGGCGGGGTACACCCTGCACAGCTCTCCAGTCCATCAGAGGGCCAAAACACACAACCGCTCACACTTAGGGTATCAGCCAATTAGCTGAATATGCATGTTTTTGGACTGTAGGAGGAAACCGGAGTACCTGGAGGAAAGCCACGCAAACATGGGGAGAACAAGCAAACTCCACACAGAAATGCCCTCACCAAGCCCGGAACTGCAACCCAGAGCCTTCTTGCTGTGAAGCAGATAACCACTACACCACCGGCAACATCACTATCCACATTAAACACAGTGTAAGATGATGGAGTTGATGGCTAATGATTAGCTGATGCACAAAAAATAAATAAATAAACACAAGAGAGGAAAGAACAATGTGTGTGCATCATATCTTGAGAGGTTGGTGAGAATTGTATAAAGTTTCAATGCTTGGTTCAGTTTAAAACTCTACCGCTCAATCACGGCCACTTTCGAACCTACTTCAGGACATCTGTGGGTCAGTCTGAGGAGCTGCTGAAGTTTCACACTTGAATTTATCATTTGTGTTGCCCTTTTCAAAGTGCACTGGGTTTTGAGACGTAAAATGAATGAGAGGCTCCACCATGCCTGCAGAAGTGTGATAACGTTTCCTCAACCTGTTTCCATGCACCGATTTCTGATTGGTCGAATGTGTTCCTTTCACGGATGAAATGTTATAAAAAAAAAAAAATTGAGCATGTTGTGGAAAAAAATATTTACTTTGCTTTTACTTAAGATTACACCCGTGTTTAATTTGAAAGCGTTTTTTAATGGGGGAAATCGTTTGTAAAAAAAAAAAATTGTAATGAAAATATTGGGATGTACTTTGAATACTTTGGCAGCTCGCTATAAAACGTTTCTGTTGGTTTTTTGCTCGTTCTAGAGTGGAAAAGTGAAAATTGACCTTGGTCTGCCTGTTAGTCCACAACCTTCCATCCTTCTGCTCCTGGTTGCTTTGTTGTCCAAGAAAACCACCCTTTCAAAACCACCACAAAGGCATGCTACAATTTTTTTTTTTGTCCAGTTGGTCTGCTTACGTTGCTCTTTTCCCCTGGAAATCTCTTATGGCCTCCCATTGTTCTCCCTATCCTTTCCCTCATTCTTCTTCTTTTGTTTGCGTCCTCCTTTTGACTTGTACTGGTGGTGTGACAGCATGACACGTCCCTTTTACTATTGTCTTCATAGTGTGATAAAGATTTATTTCAGAGTTGGCCACAAGAACTTTGAAATGGTTTTTGTAGGGATACCAAAACATAGATCTTAATGATTGTCATGGAAGTGATGTGTTCCAGGTTTGTCGATGCAAAAAAAGAAGCTCACAGAGAGATTTGTTCTTCATCAAGTCACTTGTTTAATAGATGCCTCTTCCTCTAGTACATGTATCGATTGCTGAGAGTCACTCCACACGGATTTGAAACTCATTCGGCCATTTTTCTTATGGGTAAGAAACAGATTCAAGTAGGGACTGGCTGGTTGGTGAAGAAACCAAAAGGCTAGTGTTGTCTTGCATTATATTGATCCCACGAAAGCAGTGAAAATAATGAAAAGGATGGAGCTGTGTGTATTGTTAGGCCATAATGGTGAGTTGCAAAGACTTCCAGTCCCTGATGAACTGGGATAGACTGTGAGAAATGCCAGTGCATATGGTGTTTTTGTGGTTTCATCTATTAATGTGGCAGTGATACATGCTTTATGCATGTTGGTATGAAAAGAGTGGAAATTCTTGCTTGTGGGTAAAAGAAAGTGGCATTGATGCGAGCTGCCAATACTTTTGCTTGTTGATTTTCACGCTTTTGCGCTTGGCATGGCCCCGAATCTCAATCTCCAGACCTCAGCATCATGTTTCATCTGTTCTTGTTTTTATTTTTTCTTCTCTTTGTATTTGTAAAAACACTGTCTCTCTTTCTCACAACCAGAGAGACCACTTTAAAGGCCCCTCTCAAAAAGGAAAAAAGATCAAAATCGATCTTTCTGTCCCCGCACAAATTATATGCATTCCCAAGTCGACAAAGACGCAGGAGTCTCTGAGTAGTTTTTTTTCCCCTCCTTGTGTTATGGTTGAAGTGGCTAGAAAAGTGTTAGCTGCTGCTTTGCATAGCAATAGATGCTAGATGTAGCCAGCCTTAATGAAATCGTGGGGGTTTGGCAGCCTTTTGCTAATTGTGTTTAGGGTAGAATGCTTGCCCATTCTTTGCAGAGTTTGAACTCGTCAGCTATTCACTGGTGGGTTTAAAAAAAAAAAACCCTTGTGAATGGAAGTTCTCAAAAATGGGAAAGCAAGCAATAAGAGAAAAGCAAGAAACGGAGGGTTTTCTTAGGAGTGCCAAAATATCCACCAAAAAAAACCCCCAAACCTTCTATTGAGTCCTTTCTTGCCACTTTTGTTTGGTGACCTGTGCAAATTGAGGTTCCCACAGGGATTCTTTACACCATTTTCCCCCAACGGACAGAAAGTGTTTATAAACACAGCAGTGTCATTACAAGAGACGCGTTCAGTAAATTAATTAACTGGAGATTACTTGGACAGTTACACAGACTCAGGTTAAATTGATTGGACTGACACACTGTTGCTTACCTGTAGATGTTTGATTGGTTGAACTTTCGAAGTATACTGTATACAAGTATAAGATTTCAGTGCATACCAACAATCTGTTCTAGGCTATATTTCAAACCAGACACGAACCTGGTTCATGGAACGACTCGATGTTGGATCGCTAGGATTATATGCCAATATCCTTCTGCTAAACAAATTCCATCCCAGTGCTCTTACTTCGGTCTGACCTACATGACCTTGCTTGACAGCTTATAAAACTGCACTACTTCTTTCTGATGTTCTATCTACCTTTTTAAAACCGTCCAACCTTGTTCAGAGTCAACAGCCACCATCCATCTCTGTCAGGGATGGAATGGACCAGGAAAAAAAAAAAATAATCGCGTTTCAGCGGCATTAAACAGCCTATAAGAGGTGCAAGTAACCTGGTTAGGGATGTAGTCACACATTTATCAGCTGTCAGCAAGGACAACAGATATGTAGCTAAAAGCAAAATGACCTCTGTAGCAATACTGAGGGACAAATATAGTACAGATATGGCAATAATAATAGAAACTACAATAATAGTAACAAAACTAATTGGAAATTTATGCCAATTTCCAAATTTTAGGAAATGTACACAAGCATGTAAACGAGCTGAAATACAGTACAATGGAAGCAAATGGCTGACAAATGGAAGAGGTTAGACTGACTGGAGGTTCTGTACCAAGGACCAAAAAGCTGTCAATCAAATCCCCGGATTGCCGTAAATCTACCGAGTCCTGAGCAAAACCATTTAACAGCCAACTGCTCAGCTCTGTTCTTAGATTAGATTCTACCGCACTGCTGAATCACACTGGATAAACTTTTCTGAGAAAAATATGAAAAATGGGGTGTCTTTTTTTTTATGGTTGCTTTCTCTGGGACGGAGAGAGTTTGACAGAGATTTGCTTTTTTTTTTTTTTTTTTTTTTTTTTTTTTTTTTTTTTACATGTGGAATCATGAGTGTGGAAGACAAGTATGTTTAAAGCATCGACGTATCACAGGGCTTGGAAATCAATCTGATTCATCTAGAAATCTGCTCTTCTTACATGCTGACATGAATCAAAAATAGATGCTAAGTTTGGCAAAACCAAAGAAACCCCATCAAGCTCATTCTCTTGATAACATTCGAGATTTTCCTTTATTCAGACCTCAGACGTATTTAAATTCTTTTTTATTGAAACAATCATACATCAATGTCTCTGACACATTAGCAAAAGTGAGAATTGCTGCACCATTTAAATATGAGAACGATTTTTAAAAATTATTATTAACTTTATTTATTTTAAAGACTAGCACACAGCTCATAGGATGAGACACTTGGGGAAACCCTCTGCGAATTCTGTTGAAATATGCCTTGGATGGTGGGGGCGCCATGTTGGGCATTGCAGTATGGATACATTAGAGCCTGTATTACTTTTATGATTGATGTAATGGCATTCGGGTCTCCCTCAGCTATTTCCGGCGGATTTTACTACTCACTCAGCTATTTCCGTCAGTTTTTGCTATTGCTGAGGGTTTCAAAAGTGGCCACCATATTGCTGATCCGCTTAATCCTATTAGGGTCACAGGGAGTCTATCTCAGCCAACACTGGGTGAAGGCAGGGTACACCCTGTACAGCTCGCCAGTCCATCACAAATCCAACAAACACATACACACACAACTTGGTGGCAATTTGGAACAGCCAATTAGCCTATAGTGAATGTCCATGCAAACTCCACACAGAAACGCCCCATAGACGTATGGAACCTGACATTGACAGTTGTCACATGTCCATGCCCTATTGCTGACTTGATGCTGTTTGGCTGTTCTGTATGAGTCCCTCAATAACGAAACTCAAACTAATACACCAACACATGGACTCACACAGAATAATAAAAACACAGTCTAACTTAGGTAGGCAGGCAGACTTTTGTCAAGCCAGACAACAACAAACATCAACGGCAACTTGAACGCGTTAAACAGATAAACTAACAAGACACATGATATAAATGAACGCACAAATCAGGGCAGTGAAAAGAAAACTCTGTTACCCTTTCCTGCTTTCGCTTCAGACCGTAGTTGGGGATACTCAGGGGGGAATTATTTATTTATTTCCTCAAGTTCTAAAGTTGATTCATCCCTTAAAGGAGCTACGCAACTGTTATCACACCAACCTCGGACACGTATCTACAGAGATATCCATCAGGAGCTGCGCCTTTAGGCAGCGCCTAAATCTGTATATGAAATTAGCTTAGTATTAGCTACCTCAATCAACAGGATTCAGTTTTCATCTGGAAATGTTTTCTTTAATGCCGAACGTCTACATTTGTACGCCTGAATCTTTTTGACTTTATGTAACTGTGTTAAGGCAGATCACTTTTATTCTGTATGAATGAAAAAAAATACAACTCTTGGCATGTTTAATCTGATTTTATTATTAATATTGGCTTTGATTATACTTAATTTTAATAAGCGTGTAGGAGATAACAGTGCAAAGGTTTATAAGAATAGCAGCTTGTCACAGTCTCGGTCTCCTTCGAACCCATAAAACATGTTCATGTCACATTCTGAATATTCAGATATTCAACAGATATTTGCCAAGTCTTGCATCAGCCTTTGAAATTTCTGAGCCTTTATTTGACGGTTTGTTTGCCTGCGTTCCACCTTGTTTTGTCTAGTGATCATATTTGCTTTGGCACACTCCAGGTTGTTTGTACATGGCCTGACCCTTTGCCTGTCTAACATTTGTGATTATCAGTTTATCAGTACCTGTTTGTTCAGTAAACTTTGTATTCAAGCCAACCTGATTCAAATCATGAATATGATGCCTCTAACAAGGCAAAAAGTATGAAAATGTGTTGAACATGAAACGGTATACAACGGCGTTAATCAGGGTAGGTCTGCATCTCTCCATTGATTTGCCCTGGCTTACAAGCAATTCTCACCTTTGCTAATGTGACAGAGACACTGATGTATGAAATTAGTTAGCAATATCGACTACTGCAGGGTATAGGTTTCCTATAGGTCTTGGATTCATGTTTTCATTGAAACAGTTTCTAATGCAAACGTTCAGCACTATCAGATTGTCCATAAATGCAGGATTGTATGCGTCTACATTGAACTCAAACATTTAATTAAGGTGCACTCAAATACATCATCTTAGGCAGGGCTTCCTAAATATTTCGATTATATAGAACTTATTTCATGGACCCATCTTTGAACATAATCCAGTTATTTACATATTAGCCTCATTATGTAAACATGTACATTTATTAATATTTTGGCTACTTATTGGAGCCACTGATTTTTTTATTCCTGAAATTTCCATGTACAGAACACATCAAGCCCAAGATGCCTTCATTTATAAGGTCATTCACTCAGTTATTAAGTTTTGGCACCGGTATTGTAATTGCCAGCATTTGTTTGTCTGTGAAAAAAATTCTGACCACACCCTTGCACGTATTTTCACCAAACTTGGTGGGGAACTGAATCCCAGAGACGAATTCATTTTGGAATGTCAAGTTTAAAGGTGAAGGTCAGAGACAAAGCTTTGGAGATAGAGCACTAAGAAATTTGAAAACAGACAACCGTTACTATGGGCCACTAATAGGAAAATCATGTGGGCTTTCAAATGAGGCAGTTACCTTTGACCTTGAGACGTCGTCACCCACAGTCCCAAAGTTATTTATTTATTTCTTTTTTTTTTTAAAATCTTTTTTATAAGCAAATTTTTTGCTAATTTGGTCACATCCACTCACTACAGTGCATATAAGATGAGCATATGGGTAGTTGAAGGCAGTGCCCATATAAGGCCTATTTGCTACATTATCCATGCTTCATGTTGGCGTTACAGTACCTTGAACTCTATGAGTGCATCTTGAATTGGTTATGAGTTTTGGATTAAACATAGTCAAATCAAGTGTCCGGTCAAACTGGATAATAACTCAACAATAATAACTATTACTTAGATATTAATGGTTTTATGATTTAAATAACTGTTAAAAAGGTGACCCCTACTTGCTCTTTTTTGTATAGTAAAGGTTTTGTATTAGTGTTTAATTTCCTGTATACACTGTACATTTGGCAAACAAATGGATTCTTAGTATAAATACGGTAAATTTCCTACTCAGAACAATTCCCATGATGCTCCTCCATTCACCACTCACTGATGTTCTCCGTCTTCTCCCTCGTTCTCTCGCTATTTGATGGGCATTTATTTCTTTTTATTCCCCGTGTTTATCCTCAGAAATGTATCTATTCCTGGCAGCAAGTGCATTAGTCTCTGCTTTAACTGGCTGCAGTGGCTTTGAGCTGATCTTTGCTTCCTTCCCACTGCCCTGTCAGACAAGCTTGTACACTAAATGGATTTTTATTCCTCCTGACACTGATCAAACTCAAAGCCTACCCTTTCCTCTTGAGATGGATCTTCCTGATGATATGAATAATGAGATATACACAAAAAGTGTTACCTTGCCTTGTGCCAGCCTTTACCAGCTGTTCGCCAGGTTTTTGAATGGACTGGAACCGTTCATAGTTCGAGATTGTGATCGGTAATCATTGCAGGAAAATGACTCGCCCCATCAATCAACCGGTGTTCGCCAAAGGTTACGTCTCTCCAAGCTTTTTTTTTTGTGAATAATAATAATAATAATAAAAAAGTAATTACCCTTTGTCATCAGGCAGAAGAGACTTGACATAATTATCTTTTTTTTTGTTATTTCATGGTGATTGTTGGCTCCATGTCCCAACGGATTACATGTTAAACGTGCTGAAAACCTTACATAGACAGTTTAATTTAGTAAAACTGAGCCAAAAAGAAAAGGCCATGCTCATGCATACACATTTTAATTAAAGGGATTAACATATCTTCAACTTAATGTCACACAATGCTTATCTGCAGTCTAAATGATTATGATATTTTTAGTGAGCATGAGGCTGATTGTCAGGTGGTGGAGCAAATTATTAACCTTTTCCTCTCTCTTCCCGGTAGAAGCTGGGTGTCTTTTACAAAACTTTCATATTGATCTAAATCTGACTTTTTTTTCTTTTTTTTTTTTTTTTTTTAAGACAGACTGAGCCATAACCCAGTTTGTGTCTGGTAAACAACGTCCTCATATTGATTATTCTCGGTCTGACATTGTTTCAAAACAGATTTCTTGGCTGAAATGTCCTTGAATGAAAAATATATATTGATTTACTTAAAAACAATTCTTAATTTGAACAGAATATACAGTGAATATAAAGGGGCAGTGTTGAAAGAGTATATGAAGGGGCAGTGATGGCTGATCAGAAGGTTGGGGGTTCAAGCCTAAGTCCCACCAATCTTAACCCTCATCTGCATAGTTGTATAAATGAGATAAACTGTAAGTCGCTCTGGATAAGAGTGTCTGCCAAATGCCAAAAAGGTAAATGTAAATATAACAATTCCATATATCTGCATTGAAATTGTAGGTTTATTAAAAAAAAAAAAACAACAACAACAAATGAATATTGAAACAAAGGAAGTATATATATATATATATAT
>JAQMYF010000005.1:24936632-24948195 GCA_030014195.1 Neosilurus mollespiculum | reverse complement strand
AAAATTGTACAGCACAACGCTGCAACCAGACTACCATTCTGCTTGCTGTGAAGCTGGACAAGACACAAAAAAAAAAACAAAAAAACAAAAAAAACAAATGAATAAATAGGAAAAGTAATTTCTGTTTGTTTTTTGTTTTGTTTTTTTTAAATCTAAAGGACTTTTTGATGTTTGCATAACCTTTTTGTTAAAGCACTCTTTACATTTATTGCATTACCAAAGCATGATGCTACCACCACCATGCCTCAGAGTATAACATTTAAGGCTTCTTGTTGTTGTCAAAATGGCTTCTGTTTTCAACCCTGTCTCAAAGCCCAGATGTGGATATTACATGAGTACTAATATCTGGTAAAATTTCCGGTAGCTTTTTAAATGCTGCTGAAGGCCTCTTGGTAGCCAACTTTGGAAGAAACTCAGATATTCAACTTGATTTCTGTCTTTCCTTTACAATAATCTGCCATTTAAATATGGTGATACAGAAATATATACGCAGTATAAGTGGAGCAGGCTTGCAATCCAGACTTATAGCCACTGTTTAAAAGTAGTTCATAGCAAGCTAATAGCTTTTCTGTTGCAATTTATGCCACTATTGATTAAGACTGGTTTTATTTTAGAATTATGAATACAGTTGATAAAGTATACGACTCAAGCCAATTGTACAATATAGTCCTTGCTGCCCTGTCTTATGTTAAAGAGGATGAACACATAATCCTATTACTGGTACTTGTTTTTGTAGATATTTAATGCATGTGTGTGGTTGAAAGAGAGGGAGAGATGCATACTGAATTATAAAGCAGTATGTGAGTACGGAAGCTTGGTTTTACCTTTTATTTATGGTCCCTTTGACCTGAGCCAAAGCTATATATGGATCCCAAGCCAACTGCCAATAAAGAAGTGTGTGTGTGGCTTATGAAATCCCTGTATCATTAATATAAGGCTGGGTCTGTGGTTTGGGTCTTATTAGATTGAATTATTAGTGTGGAGCTCTGCTTACACATGTGTCTGTGTGCAAAGAAAGTGTGTAGCTGCAATTCCAATTTTTTCACCCTTCATTAAAACACACACGAGTTAGAATGTGTGCAGCGTTTCCTCACCACACTTTCAGCCAATATGTATTATTCCCTACTCTTCTTAATCAATGTTATGCAATTTAAAAGCTGGTAAATGTGTGTTGTGTTGACAGACACCCCCTTGTCAAGGCTTTCATTATTTCTCATAAGATATATAGTACAATAATAAAACTTCTCACCAAGGTGAGACTTGTTTTGTGCTGAGGGGGCCACCAAAACTCATCCTTTTTTATTACTGGTAACACTGTTGGTGTACAACTGAATATTAGAACACCTTGCACCTCATCAATCAGTGAAAAGGAACCACCATAGGAACACTTTGAATCAAATATTACTTGGCCAACAGACTATTCCCATACCTATGCATAATGACTTTCTAATGTAAGGACACAAGCTAATTTGGTTATAATGTTAACAGTGTAACTCTTTCAGATACCCTTGTCATGGTAAATCATCACAACTCTAATGCCTGGCATGGTGTTAGGTAAAAAATTAAATATATAACTTTGTCAGATTTATTAATGGTAGCAAGAATGAAGGAGACATGCCAATGCACCAAGGAACCAATTTATCATAGAGCCTGCCTGGGTGAGCTGTAGTAAAAGGTCAAACAGTGAATGAATCACTGAGAGGTACAGAGTAGCAGTAGCCAGACTTGAAAGTCAGGCTTCAGGCATCCTGTTTCTATCAAGTCAAATCAACTACATATATATATATATATATATATATATATATATATATGTATATACACACACACACACACACACACACACACACACACATGTAAAACCTTATCTTAATACACATTTGTTACAAACAATTTTGTGGGCGGAGTTAAACAGAGACTGCCCAACTAACCACATGCAACATGACAAACATAGGGTAAACATGGAAAAATTATTTAAAGCTAAGATCTCACATATCTGGTTGCTATGTGAGAACTGTGCCTGGGATGGCCATGACTATTTTGCTTGATTTTGAAATTGGTCTGTCGCAAAAAATATAGGAAATACACACTTGCCTGAGAAACATGAGCATCTGCAATGCACAGATTATCTACCGGCACTAACTATAATGCACGCATGGCAGTCGCTGTTCCATGTACATTTTAACGTGTAGACCTCATATGCTTCACGGATGTATTCATGGTTGAAATCACTGAATTGACCTAACTTTCTGTTAATGTTTAAAGGTAGCTCACCGGCTCTCACATATTCTGACAGAAGTGCACAGAATGCCAGGCAAAAAAAAATGTCTACCGTTATCTATCACGAAGTGATTCCGGCTATGTGAGACCAAGGATAAAGGCACAAGCATGAGTAAATTGACATGGAGTACACAAGGACATGAAGGTTGGTGAAATGAAATGGATCTTGGCTAAGACAGGACAAAGACACATAACCAAGGTGTTTGAGAAGTAAAACATCGGTCATAAAAGTACTTGTGAATTAGCTGTTAGTCTAATCACGAATATGATGTCATTATCTTAACTGTACTCTGGAAATCACTTACTACATGCCCACTTACACAGTGGATATAAACAACAGCATGAGCAAAAATGGCTGGTTAAAGGATCCTGGAAGCTGAGGGTTAGGAGCACGCAGAGCGTTTTAGCAGCACTGCTGCATTTCAAGCTCCACAAAACCTGCAGCCTGTTCCAATCAAACTGTCTTTCACTCGTCTCATTTTTGTTCCAGTTGATTTAGGATTTTTATTTCCTACTTCTGTTTTCCCTCAGAAGAAAAGTCTGTGTCTTCTCAAGTCTAGAAATCGCCAAAAAGCTCCATTCAAATGCTAATGACTTGTTAATTCAAAGGTTTCTCCTCCCTCCATACAATGACACAGACTACCTACTTAATATACATGGAGAAAATACCCCTTGCCCCCTTTCATTAAATATTTAATATTACATTAGAAGCGTTTAGTAGTATGATTAATCTTTGACACTGAACCTCATGGACAGAAAGAGGCCTCGCGGGAATTTCTGATGGAATTAAAGATGGGAATGATGAGGCCTTTTTATTAGTTATAGAGCGTTTATGAGGAGAGCATTCACCAACTGCTTGCTAGTAAAGACAAATTATGTGAGTTTCATCACCAAATATTGCACTACAATGCTTATGTAGGACTGCACATTCACCCCTCACTGTTCCTTGACCCTTTCTTTAATTGTGCGTTCATGGAGCAATGTTCAGATCCACAAGTCTTTGTCCTTCGGGGATTCATAGCTAATGGGATCATTAAAACCAGCAATTACATAGAGAGGCTTTTTGTGTTGTTTCTGAATACAGCCTAATAGAACAGAAATAGACAGCCAGAGTACTTTAGTGCTGTAAGAATCCGCTGGCTAGTCTCTTCTTCTCTCGTGAGATTGGCAATCTGGGCGTATTGCGTTAGGCTATTGCGTAAGACTCCACATAGCTTGCGCAGTTGAGCATGTAATACCACAGTCATCACTGCATATGTATATGTATATGTACATCTATCTACTCACTCATTTGCCAAACTGCTTAATCCTATTAAGGGCGCAGGGAGGCAGGAGCCTATCTCAGTTGGAGTACACCCTGAAAAGCTCGCCAGACCATCACAGTGCCAACACACACACACAACGACTCACACCTAGGGGCTTGGTTGGAACAGCCAATTAGCCGAATGTGCATGTTTTTACTGTGGGAGGAACCCGGAGTGCCCAGTGAAAACCCATGCAAATACGGGGAAGATATGCAAACTCTACATAGAAACGTCCTCAACGAGCTCAAGACTCGAACCCAGTATCTTCTTGCTGTGAGGCGCACGCGCAATCCACAACGCCACCGCGCCACCCTATATCTCTCAATATATTTGTATATAAATAACTTGCACTGCATTATATTTTAATGCATTCACCATGGCACTGTTTCCACAACTGTTTGCAACATCATCTCGTTTAAGATGCAAGATCTCGCAAGTTGTGGGAACTTTTATCAATGTCGGCAGAGTTAAACAACTCCATAAGTCTTCTCCAGCATACCCTAAAGACTTACAATAGGGTTTATGTTTAAGAATCCTTGGTGCCAAGTCATGTGTGAAATTGATCCTTCACTCCAAGTTTGAAATCAAATATTATGCCTTGTGCTGTCAGGGAGGGGAAAAAAATCCATTGATGGGATAATCTGGTAATTCGGTACATTCAGGTCATCAGCTGACTTCACTTATTTGCTGCATAACTGTAATGAGCCTGACCAACTGAAGCAACCCCAGACCATATCACTGCCTCCAGAGGTTTGTACAGTGGCCTCATAGCTTCATTCAACAACCTCAAGATATTTCTTCTGATGTGGTTGTTTTAGAAATGAGAAGCTACTCACTGCATCGTTTCAGGTTAAAATAACTTTGAACCCATCACCTACTGCACCTGAAGTAAACGTTCCGGCATTTAACCTATTTACCTAAAGTTTATTCCTAGATTCAGTCAAAGATGTATTTAGTGGCTTCTGATTAAAATTCAGATCCATCCCCTTTATAACTCACCCATCCCCCTTGCTTCCAAAGTCAGGGTGGTATATACTGACCCAGTACCATATCCTAAACTAGAGCCAATCAACAATTTTAGACATCAGTTTCATTCCCAGCGGCCCAAAATTAGGAAAGTTTGACTATATTTATTTCAGAAGCATTTTGGCTGTAGGGCAGTGTTATGTGCTCCCTCCCACAGAGGGTGTTGAATCATTTCTTTAATTGCACCACACTGGAACCCAGAGTCGGACCATTTTCAAGATATATAAACAGCATGCCTACAGTTATCAAACTGGACCTTTTGACCAAACATAGAATATACAAAACATTACATGCCTATTGGAAATGTAGGATTTAATCATTTATTTTTACTACGAACGAAGCTCTGAGAGTTAAGATGCATAAATCTCCTTTTTTAAACAAATAGTTACAATATTTTTTTACAATATACAAAAATTTTTTTCTCAGCTGCCAGCAAGTCTGCTGTTGAATTACCAGAAATTTATAGACCTAGCACTAATACAAGTCAACCTTCTCTTTTTATAGACCAAGGCTCTACTTAACGCTGTACGTTTTGCATGGCTGCTGCTAAATAACCGTTAAACAAGAGGCCAAACCATAAACCGCCATTTTATTGTTGTTGCTGCTTTGTTCTGTTCATATGTCAAGATGCTGAAGGTGATTTTTTTTAAACGAGTACATATCTTAATGTTCATTGAATAGTAATATCTAACTACCCTTCTACATGGTTCGATTCGCTATATACATTGGGTTTCACATAACGTAGCTCAAAGTCATACATAGAGATATTTAGGTAAATATAATGAAAGATCCATTCATCATTCATTTTCTAAGCCGCTTAATCCTAATTAGGGTCGTGGGGAGGCTGGCGCCCATCTCAGCTGACTCTTGGCTAGGGCGGGGCACACCCTGGATAGTTCGCCAGGCCATCACAGGGCCAACACCCATACAACCGTTCACACTCACACCTAGGGGTGATCTCAAACAACCAATTAGCCTACGGTGCATGTTTCTGGACTGTAGGAGGAAACCGGAGTACCCGAAGGAAACCCACAAAGCATAGGGAGAACATGCAACCTCCACGCAGAAATGCCCCAAGCCCAGGAATCGAACCCAGGACCTTCTTCTGTGAGGTGGACATGCTGATCACGACGCCACCGTGCCACCATAATGGAAGATACATTTTGATATTATGAAGTGATGGATGCTTGTAACATATATTTATAATATCTATAAAGGAAATTAACATGTATGTAATAATGATGCACAAATTGTCAAGATTTTCAGAGTATGTTACATGACATGACTGTGTCAAGTGGGCGGAGCTAAACTTTGATCACTGTTTAAGAAAGCCTTCATGGACATTGGATGAATCATAGTGTTTTGTTTCCTCCTTAATATACTGTCACACTTCTAAATCCATACACTATCTATACCGCTTATCTATCAGGGGCATGGCGGAAGCTGGAGCCAATCCCAGCTGACTTTATGCGAGGGGTGGGGTACATAAACAGATCACCAGTCTAGTGCAGGACCAATGACAGACACAAAACACCATTCACGCCTATGCCTATTTTAGAGCAGCCAGTTAACTTAATGTGCATGTCTGTGGGAGGAAACTGGAGTTCCCAGAGGAAACCCATGCAATCACGGAGAGAACATGTAAACTCCACACAGAAAGGCCCATGACAATGATTTGGACCAAGACCCTTCTCACGGTGTTGGTCTATTGCGCTACTGAGTATTAATCAGCTTTGATGAACTTACAGAGATACTTATAGAGAAATGTGTCCATCTCTGAAGTCTTTTAAGCCCATTAAATGTGGTGTGTTTGAACATGACTCTCAGTAATGCACATTCAAAGCTGTACTACGCATAAGCCGCCTCCAGAGTTTGATTAATTTCTACCTACATAGAAATTAGCAGCCTTTATCCAGGATGATGTTGCCATTGGCTCTCAGCACAGTCATCCAACTAAATTTAGACATCCAATCAAAATCAACCCAATACAATCCTCAAAGCCAATCTGATACTTTATAAAAATAAAAAATAAAAATAAAAAACGCGGCTTAATGGATGAGGTTATATTTGAATACTTACTGTAGTCAGCCAAAAAGGATTACGGAAAAGCCTGTTTAGCTTAAAGCCATTAGGTAAATTGTGCAGCTTCCTGAAGGGTGTGTGTGAGTGTGTGTGGATGGGTGGGTGCGTGTGTTTGCAGCAGTAAGATGTAAAGGACGAAATAATTTATCACTGATTAAAAGAATTTGCATTGGGCTCTGCAGTACTCGAGCGCATTGCTTACTGTGCTTGTGAATTATTAAAGCCTCTCTCTCTCACCTGCGATTTTGGCGGAGACAAGAAAAAGAGGGATGGCGAGAGGTAGAGAAAGAGAGCGATTTAGATTTGTCCTGAAATAGAAGAGTGAAAGGGATGCAACCGACGTGAAAGAAAACGTCATTAGGAAAGACAAAGGCAAGACGATGTGATGTACGAGCGAAGACCCGGCGCGAGAACAGGTAGACAATTAGAACGAGAGATCGAGAGCTGAGATGCACAAGAATGAGATGAAGAGATGAGGGAGCGAGATAAAGAGATGAAAGAGAGCTTCCTTTCCCTCCCTCTGTCTGTTTTTGTTCTCCGCAGGGCTTCGTTTAATCTCACACTGCTTTGTGCGGTCATTAGTAAAAAAACAAATTGGGTATTTGCGGTCTTCTGGTTTATTTTACAAGCTATTGCTCACAGAGAGAATGTAAACTTATTTAGCCTTTAGTTTTACTTTTTATACATGTTTTACTGTGACCTCGTTGTGCCAACCCTATAATCTAATGCGGCTGCAGTTGTAAAAGCGTGTGTGTGTCAGTCGCTGGAAACATGGCGCAGCATCAGGTCTGGACTCTGTCTGTATGATTGGCTCGGCACGTAAAATCAATGGTGCTTGGCCTTCGAAGCCGAGCCTGTTAAATCTATACAGAAGGCTGCACGTCGTGCCCTCTCTCTCTCTCTCTCTCTCTCTCTCTCTCTCTCTCTCTCTCTCTCTCTCTCTCTCTCTCTCTCTCGCACGCGCACGCGCGCACACACTCACCACAAAAGGACACATTTACACAATTTTCCACTCACTAACCTAGTCGAACAGCCAGGACCAGCTACGCCACAAATGTAGCTAGAACATTAATGTAAATCTATCGCAAATTAATTATTTCTACCATTAATACACTGCATGTATACACACACTACACATACACACACAGTTATATGGGAACGTTGGTGCACCCATGGCCAAATTTCATACAAAGAAGTAAACACAACTTCAGCTGTATGTTGAGACTCTTAACTGACTCAAGATACTGTGTTATTGATTCATGTGGTCATTTCGTAGGTCAAGAATCATCATTAGGACAAACAATTCCACCGAGTCAAAACTTCTCTATACATCAAACCTTACACTTGGGCTCCGCTAAGCCGCTGGCTGAGGAAGTCTATAATCGCCGTTGAAGGAAATTGGTCGTGAAAGTCAAACAATTCTGTCAATTCTATTGGTAAATTGAATGAAAAGGATACCTTGAGTGTTTTTCTAAAGACTTGGGTGCGTTAACATTTCCACATCAGCAATATTTTAATTAACCAATTGAGCGTTTCACCATAAAGCCACGTTGAGAATCCTTTACCATATATGAAAATGGGGCCTGACCTCAGGTGGGTGGGAGGTGTTACATGGGGCTGAATGCATGTGCAGTCAGCGATTTATGTGGGATCTAGGGAAGTCCATGTAGGTACTTTGCTCTGATAATGGCACATTGTGGTCAACTAAGCAAAGAGGCCCTATATGGTTGCTGTTTTATTACCCATGTACATGTATTACCATGTGTTTTATAAATGTGACAAAATTAGCAAAAGAAAACTCTCTCATTCAGAGGTATCATGAGCTGGCTGGGATTTGAGTTTTCAAGGTCACTTAAGGCCAAAGGTAATCTCACTGGAAAGCCCATATATGGTTTCCTATTAGTGCTCCATGGATACAGAATGTCTGCAAAAATGTGTGACCTTCATCTTTGAACCAGACATTCCAAAATCAAATCATCTCTGGGTGTCAGGTAGGGTAGTGTCCCCACCAAGTTTGGTGAAATCCCATGCATGGGTGTGGTCAGTATTTTGTTCACCATCAAACCAACTCTCAAAAGCCGGCGATTACAATCCCTTTGCCAGAACTCTGTTTTGGGTGGAGGTAAAATAATAAATGTGGGACGATTGCATTGATTATTGCTCTTTTGTCAGCATACCCAGTCATGTGTTGTTCTGTACATAGCGATGTTATGCTCATAGCTAAAAACATTCAACTCCAATCATATCTCAGCTTAATGATTGAGGTAAGGGAGGGATTGTGTACTAGTGATGGACTGAAATAAAGAAATTCTTCGGCTGAAACTGAAACCATGATTCCAATCACAGTGAACTGAAAACCTGGATTAATGTGTATTCTATAAAAGAGTTTGTACTTATTTGATGCTTATCTGTATGGAAAATCACTAATTAAAAATTATTTTCCATGAATAGGGTCCTTAGGAGGCTGGAGCCCATCCCAGTCCACCCAGAGAGAAGGCTCAATCGAATCCAGGGCCCAATTAATTGAATTTAATACTTAAAAAAAACAGAATATAACCATATTACTATTATATATGTACATATGTACATACATAGTATATACCATTCCATGCTTTTACTAGGACTCCACTGCTCACAAGTGAAGTAGCAGGAAATAAAACACATGTAAAGTGATGACTAGGACATTGTACTGGTAGACGTTTGCTTAAATCAGGAATAGGTAAGATTTTTTTACATTTTCACTTTAAATCTTCTTGCCAGCTGAATTTTTTTTTTGAAAACTTTGGAACTTTGTCATTAAGAAGCGTCTGTGTTTGTGTTTTGTCTGATAAATAGCCTTGACATGGTATACACTCAATAAAGTGCATAAGCTTAGAATAACCCATTTACAAGGAGATGAGAAACGAGGCACAGTGGCTTGAAATGATGTCGAGGCAGAAATATCTAATCTCATCTAAATACAGTATATTATATGATTACATTATTACACTGTATAATTATATTAGGCTGTAGGATTTAAGAAGCTGCTCCAGCGCTAATGCTTTGGCCAGATGGTGGAAATTATACAGTAGATGTTGATGTCATTGGCACCATGTGCTTGTGTAGGCCAATATTGCGCTTTGTTAATAAAGCGAATGAAAGCGTATTAGAAAGAGAAATGAGTTCTGCGGGGATTTTTTAAGGTGTTGGGTTTATTAATGGTTCGGAGTTGCACTAATGAGCTTACCTCGCATCGGTAACGTGGAAATGTTTCTCGAAACAGCGAAAATAAACACACTGCAATTAGAGTAAGCATAGCAAAGCCTTAATCTCTTGCTCTCAGACACACACACACACACACACATATTGTTGACTCGTCAGTACTGCAAACACAGGCTTGTGTGATTAGCAGTGTTAGAAGCGTGGGTTTGAACAATGTTTAGTGTGACAGCAGATAATAGATCAGAGTGATGTTCAATCCACTAAACCGGCATCCCACACAATATATAAAGAGGAGTTTAATCACACACACACACACACACACACACACACACACAATCTGAAGTGCCCTTGGTACAATGAGTAGTGTTGGGTCGTGTTCTACATGGACACCTTCACACACCGTTTCGCTCATCTTCAATGTGCCGATAATTAAAATGTAACACCTGAGAGTGTCCGTGTGTGTGTCACATTCCGTCGGTAGAGCATATCACTTCAGAAGACCTGAGAGCACTGGTTCTATCTCCCAAGGGAATAAAGCATTTATGGAAAATCCTAGCTATATGGATTTTAGATTTGCGGTGGGATAAGTGAACATTTACACCTTAGGTGTGTGTGTGTGTGTGTAGACAGAGAAACCAATTGGGACAAGAAGCATCGTAGATTTTAGAGTCTTACCAACATGACAGACAGACAGATTTTGGGTAGAGAGAAACTGATAGATAGTGAGAGAGACAGCATGAAAAAGAAAAAGAGAGCAGACAGGCAGAGATACAAAGCGAAAGAGAATGTTTAAAAAAAAACACACACACACACACAATCAGAGAGACAGAGATCAAGAGTGAGAGACACAGAGTGGGAAGGAAAGAGCGATATGGATAAACAAAAAAGAGAGACAGGCAGAGCGAGAGGGAAACAGAGAGCAAGAGGGAGAGAGGTAGACAGAGAGGCAGGGAAAAAGAGAAAAGGACCACGGAGAGCAGAAACAAAGACAGACAGAGCAAAAGTGTATTCGTGTGTGTGTGAGAGGGAGAACAGAGAACTGGATGCAGAAAAAAGATGAAGAGCGAAAAAGAGAGAGCATGAGAGAGAACGACAATCAAAGAGAAACAGGGAGAGCAAGAAGGGCAAACAGACCGATAAATAAAAAATAGAGACAGTGAGAGGGAGAGCAAGAGTGAGCGTCTGAGAGTCACAGACAGCAAGAGATGGAGCACAGAGAGAAAGAGGAAGAGAGAGAGAGCTTAAGAGAGAGCGCCAGAGACAGAGCGAGAGCAGGACACAGAGAGGGCTTAAGAGAGATAGAGATAGTCAGAGAGAGAGAACAGGAAGGGCAAAGAAGGATAAACAAAAATACAGATGTAAGGGGAGACAGAGAGAGAGAAAGAGAAGAAAAACAGGAAGGACAGAGACACAGAAATAAAATAAGACAAATGGAGAGAGCCAGAAAGAGAAATGTGAGAGAGACAGAGGGAGGGGAAAAGAGAGAGAAACAGACAGAAAGAGAGAGGGGGGGAGGGGGGAGAGAAAGAGAGAAAAATAGGAGTGAGAGAGAGAGGACGAGAGATGGGGAGAGAAATGAGAGAGACCGAACAAGAGAGAGAGGCTGAGAGAGAGAGAGAGAGAGAAATGAGAGAGGCTGAACTAGAGCGGAGAGAGAGGCTGAGAGAGAGATA
>JAQMYF010000005.1:24886645-24931018 GCA_030014195.1 Neosilurus mollespiculum | reverse complement strand
ATATATATATATATATATATATATATATATATATATATGAGAGAGAGAGAGAGAGAGAGAGAGAGGGGATACTACACAAAAATGGCAGGATCTGGTTCGCTATCAGGATAACAGACATTATTATCCACCCAGCGACCTCGGGATCATCTTTAAAGTAAAACAGCAGGAAAAAACTATTGGCATTATTATTATCATAAATTATTATTATTATTTATACTGTATTAATCCCCCAAGGTAACCTTTGACTTCTGCATTTAATCCATCCAAAGTGAGAACACACACACTCGCAGCAGTGGGCTGCCTCACACATTGCAGCGCCCGGAGAGCAGTTGGGGGTTCAGTGCCTTGCTCAAGGGCACTTCAGCCATGAATGTGGAGGAAGGGAAGGTGCAGCTCATCCCCCCACCGCCATACATTTTTCCTGCTGGTTCGGGAATCAAACCAGCGACCTTTCGGTCCCAAAGCTCCTTCTCTAACCATTAGGCTATGACTGCTTTTTAGTTTTAGTTTGCTTTTCTTATGTTCCTGTGTAGTACATACTTAAACAATTAGTCACATGTGTGTGTATATATGTGTGTGTGTGTGTGTGTGTGTGTGTGTGTATGTACACATTTTACACAATTATTGTTCCAGTACACGTTTCACATCAAGTGTTTTCAGAGCATCGATGCTTTTAGTGTCTTTTACTTCTCATTTTTTGAACACAGTAGTTTACAGCGCTTAAATCCTGTTTGTTGCGCTTAAATCCTGTTAAAGCCCGAAAACATGTGGGTACATTTAAGGGACACTGTAAGCATTCTGTAATTTTCAGCTATGAGTGCTATAATTTCTGCAGCAGTGATTCTCATAAAAGAACAGTCCAGGGTGGGTGCGCACACACACACACACACACACATACACACCTGGTTGGAAGATAACAGCTCCATTAGACCTGCACTGCTGCCCTGTCTTGCTAGCTTATAATGGCATCGGTCCTCCGAGATTGAACTGTAGCATAGAGCAATAGAGCAGGCCATAGAGCATACAGCTGTTTTTAACCGTACACACACACACACACACACACACACACACTTATCAAAGGACACACGATGGCATCAAACAACATGACTCTCCAGCTCATATAGCTTAGCTTGACACATGGCCTGAAGTGTGCACACAGAATGGACACTGTATCTGAGTGGTGTGTGTGTGTGTGTGTGTGTGTGTGTTCTTCCCTCCATGACCCCTATCTCTAAACCGATCATTTCTTTCTCCAATTTTGTAGTGAGAGGAAAACACTCTTCTCCACACCATCAACACAGGATGCAGGCTACAGCAAATTACACTCCACTTAACACATCAGACATCACACACACAACGATGGATGTTTCCTTTTCTCTGCAATTGTATTGTCATTACACAAATAATAGCATGGCAGCATGAAAAGCTGAACTTTAGATTGGTGCCTCAAGATGCATCAGATTTGGCTGGGGATATAACCCGGAGATCGCAAGTTCGAATCCAGATTGACGCCACAGCCATCCGTGACCGGGAGTCCATGGGCGCTAATTGGCCGAGCTCTCACGGGAGGGAGTGATGGCATATGTTCACTGTCACAGCGATCACCAGCCAATCATGGGCATCTGTGAGCTCATTCATACGAGGGGCGGATAGCACTTTTCCTCCGAGTGTGTTAGGCCGCCCCCAAGTACGCATTGGCAGCAATTCGAAAAACAGGCAGGTGGCAGCATTGCATGTCATGGAGGGGGCATGTGCATGCTTACACCCCTCCCTATTTGGTGGCGGTCATGTGATAGGGAAGGCAATACTCGATGGTGAGTTTGGTGATTTGGTGACTCCTAAAGCTTCTACTCTGAGAGGCCTGTTTTTCTTTCGGTCTAACAATGGCCTTCATTAGTTGCGTTGACATCAGTGGAGCACATATTGAGGGTTTAGAGCAGGGGTGTCCAGTCTTATCCGCAAAGGGCTGGTGTGGGTGCAGGTTTTAGTTTCAACCAAGGAGTAGCCACACCTTTCACCAGTTCCAATCACTGGAAGAAAAAAAAAAAAAAGACTAGAATGCACATTAGTGTTTCAATTTTGTAGCCGGGTGGCAGTCATCTTGGTGAGACCACCTTGCTTTAAGAGCTACTGCCTACCGCTTGGTTGGAGTGAAAACCTGCGCCCGCACCCACCCTTTGCGGATAAGTTTGGACACCCCTGGTTTACAGGAACAGCTCCCAGATACAAAGTTAAAACCCTAGAATTAATTCTAGCCAGTTTATCTCATCAGTCTGTCAATAATGAAGAAACAGGTCATAACTAGGCAAGACACCGTCCAATTACTTTTGACCCTCTGAAAATGGAGGGTCTCCGTATAAAAAATGGTTGTAACTCCGAAAAGGGTAATGCATTATATTTGTTAAACATCTTCAGTTAATTAACATTGACTTTTTGAATTCAAATCCATTATGGAGGTATACAGACACATTCACAAAAATTGTGCTACTGTCCAAAAACTTATGGTCACCTTGCTCAGCCCCCCCGATACTGATCCGATACTGATTTCCTGTCAGAGCTTCTGCTGTAGTGAACATCAGTGGAATGAAAAGGTGGCCTTTAGGACCAGTCGTTTCAGGCAACGTGATCCTGAGTTTCTCGCTCTCTTTCTCTCTCTCTCTCTCTCACACACACACAACAGACTTCTTCACAAGATTCAAGAATCTAGACCAGTATGAAGGTCTTTGTTGTTTTTGTCTTTAAAGCACACACACACACACACACACACACACACACACAGTCTTTAATATTTAAACAGCATCACAGGCAGCCATGTGTATGACTACACATCAGAGAATTCATCACCAGAGACACACAGAGAGGCAGAGGGTGGCAGGTGTGTGTGAGTGTATCAGATCAGGGTGGGGTATTTCATATTGTGTGTGTGTGTGTGTGTGTGTGTGTGTGTGTGTGTGAGTGAGTGAGAGTGTGAGTGAGTCTCTCATGGGATCCCATTAGTGAGGGCAGACTTTAAGAGCTGCCATTAACCAAAAATATGACACTATGAGAGACAGACAGTCAGCGAGACAGGGAACAGGACAGGGAGTGAGACAGACAATGAGAGGAACAGGGAATAAGGCAGTGAGACAGACAGGGAGAGAGAGAGAGAGTGAGGCAGTGAGTCAGACAAGGAGAGAGACAGAAAATGAGAGGGACAGGGAATAAGGCAGTGAGACAACGAGAGAGACAACAAGAGAGACAGGGAGAGAGAGGGAGTGAGACAGACAAGGAGAGAGACAATGAGAGAGACGGGGAGCGAGGCAGGGAGAGAGACAATGAGAGAGACGGGGAGTGAGGCAGTGAGACAGACACGGAGAGAGACAATCAGACAGGGAGACAAAGACAGAGAGCTAATAAGATAGAAATTGTGAGAAACAAAGATTGAGACACTTAGTGTCCTGCACTCACCCTGAATATACACAGTATTTATTATTAGTGTTTATGATTTTCTTTATTGCCTGTTATTCTTATGCATAAATATAAAGACTACATGTGTATTATTCATACAGCCATCTAGCCTAGCATGTCTTTGGATTGTGGAACGAAACCCAAGTACCTCGAGGAAACCCACATCAGCACAAAAACGCCCTCAACAATCCCGGAACTTGAACCCAGGACCATTTTGCAGTGAGGTGGACGTACTAACCACTATGCCCAGCACCATGCTGCCCAAATGCTGCAAATTAAATTTTGAAGTTCTTGCTTCTTAGCTTGACTTAAGTTTCCTGCTATTTCACGTGTGGCGAAGCCTGAATCACAGTTATTAATCTTTTTTTTTTTAATGGAGCGATCACTGTTGGATGTAACAGACATGACAGAAACATATTCTTACACACACTGGTGCCCTCTCAAAAACATGCCAGCACGTCCGCCCACACCCACAGACGCACTTGATTCAGTTGAACAAAAGAAGAGGGCTTTTTTTTTTTTTTTTTACACCGTTATTATGACAAGACTGAGTGAGTGAAGCTGAGTGGTGGAAAAAGAAGATACGCGTGCGCACACATACACACAAACACACACGGGTTTGTCTTTTCATGTCAGTGTGTAAGGTGGGTTATGAACTTTCTCATTTCCTCAGGCGTTGTGAGTAGAGTTCAGGTAATAAATGGCCTGACATAAATAAGCAGCTAAAGCACCCACCTACTCACATACCCCCACCCACAGAGAGAGAGAGAGAGAGAGAGAGAGAGAGAGAGAGAGAGTAAGAAAGAGAGAGAGAGACATACTCACACCCTATCAAGTCTCATTCATACCATATGAACGCTTCATTTATTCCAAGCCCATTTCTTTTGCTACTGCTGGCCTTCATTACTGCAGCACTGCTGGAAGCCTGCAGGAATTCATTACTCCAGGCACCACACACACACACACATATATATATCCCACCTGCTTTTATATACATATACAATCCGTGATGTGTGTGTATATATATGTATAACACACACTGCTGGTTAAGCAGAATAAGTTCAGATATGGTAGCATAAATCTCTCTCACACACACACACATACACACACTTTCAGACTGATGAATGCTCACTCATTCCTAGTTACCATACACAGGTGTGACTACTTTGTCTTACTGACAGAGACTATGTCCTCCTGAGATTAGCCAATAGGGAGCTGGTGATCATGTGAGCACACACACATCACTGTCAACACTAGCGTTCATGCATATTATATGAATGCCATGTTAGATATCATGCGAACGAGTTTCCTCATTGCACAACACAGACCCCCCCACTACCACCTCGCACTACCAATAGGTTATGAAGTCAATGTTGTGGGAACAGGTCCACGCTCCGTACTGTAAACTGCCGGGACAGCCGTTCCCCTGACTTAACCTCAAGCTCCCTTGTTTAGATATTATGCCACCAAGGACGAGTGCTTCCTTTGACATCTGAATGAATTAGTGGCATTCAAATGCGAATGGTCACATGGAAACGTACGCAATTAAGGTGATCGATTGCCGGTGACACGGAGATTAATGCGAGGCGCTCGACTGAACCCTAAAGCCGGTTAACAGCAGTGCGTCTTCTGTCATATTCACATAAGAGGGCGATCATTTAACCCAAGCTAATGCATATAAATAGTTTATTGAAGCTTTATAAATCATGCCTAAAGCCACGTTTACTCATTCACTTGCTTGAGAACATTTCTTCAAGCTCGTGTGTGTGTGTGTGTGTGTGTGTGTGTGTGGCACTTTACTTCCCCAGCCGACACCCACAAGCTCAATGCTCGTTTTTCTTTTCACTTTCTTTGTTTGCCCAGACTGGGGATTTGTGTGTTTGTATATTTGCCTGATGTAATTGGTTTAGTAAAAATAAAGCCACCTCCAGTTTCTTGTGCCCTGTTTGTGTTGTTCGGAGGTTAAAATGTCCGGAATTGATTTCAAGTGTTGAATTTGCATTTGGCAGCTAATCATGGAAACTTTCAGTGTGTGTTCCAAAGTTTGGTCAGTGCAAGTAAACGAGGCCATCATTAGGCTGGGTCAAAAAACAAACAGGCCTATAAAGAGGGACAGCAGAAAACTGGGCGATTAAATCAACAATACGTAAAAAGAAGGAATACACTGGTGAGCTCAGTAACACTAAAAGACCTGGAAGACCATGGAAAACTGGATGTTTGTGGAGAACACATTTGAGAAGGTGGGGTTATGACATGATGATTGTCAACGTCTCCAGTCAGGAAACGCCCTTCAGGAATGTAAATACAGAGAGTTTACCTCAAGATGCTAACCAGCCCAGTCCTGGATCAAGATTCTTTCAATAGATGTATCCAAGAACAACTTTTACCAGAATGAAGGAAAGAGTATGGAGAAAGACAGGAATTTCTGATCCAAAGCATATTGCATCATCTGTCAAACAAGCTGAACATAGGCATGTATGAATTCTGAAGTAGCTATACTTTCTGCTCAGATTCAGTCAAATGCTGCAAATCTCATAGGATGCTGCTTTACAGTACAGATGGATAATTTGGAGTTTAAACAAGAATGGATCTGAAGTACTGCTACAGGGAGCAGAATTTGATCTGTTTTTGCTGTAGCAGTGTAGGTGGGGAGGCTAAGGCTCGAAATATACTTGCTTTTTAACCACGCATTCGTACAGACAACCGGCTACACCATGAACATAAATGTGCACAGCCTTGCCAGAGGGTGAACCTAGTAGTAACTTCATGCTACTTTTTCTTGGTGATCACATCAAGATGCCGCCATACCGTTCATTTGCATATTGCATCTTGAGGATGCATCACAGTAATTTCTGAGGATGACCACAACCGACACACCAAAATCACACAGCCTTCTTGCACCCAGGAACACACAGTTAAAAACAAATTTGTGACCCTTCCAGCATAATACGGATTAAGTTGCAAGGTAGTGCCCTGGGTTGGAAGAGCCAAAGTAAGCTGAAAATGGCTCAAAGTTGAAACATCCATAAACACGATCTATCCATGCTAAAATGCTTGTTTATGAAAGGTTTCCATGTCCAAGTTGTTGTAAAACAAGTGAAGAATCTACTTATCTCAATGATTTTTAATCTTTCTTTGTGGTTGCTCAGGGTATTTCCTTATTATCCAAATTCACTACCAGAATACTCTCCCTACTTACAGAATCCTAGAAGGATTCCCACAATCATATAACGCTAACCAATGAGAAGCCTCAAAACAGACATGACCCGGTTTAAATAAAACTCCTTCGTTGCTAGGAAGATGCTAGGAAGATTGTGCTGATTGGTTGAGAGCCGGATTCATTTAGTTTATGGCTGCTAGGGGGTTTTAAATGAGGACATTCAGAAACTGGTTCTGTTACTATAATTGCTATTTTCTCAAAACTAGCATTTCCTGATTAGCGACATGAAAAGTGATGTAACTCAGTCAGTATCCTGCTAACATCAATATCTCAGTATGTAAAATTTCCTACTTGATCCGCTGGAGTGGGTCACATATATCTCCAACCTTAGCAGGTTGGACCTGTACGATTACCATACTGAAGGTACCAATGTGAGCTAACTTTAGCAGTGCTTTATTTCATCTCTGACAGCATTGTTTACACACACACTAAAAGAGAATTGCTTTTGAATTTAGATGACAGTTATATCCGATGAAGAAGTTGTGATAGAATGATGGCAACAAGTCAACAAACTTAAGGACAGCACTCACTCAATAAAAATGACATATTGCTGAAAATATAATTGTCCATGTCAAGTATGAAAGAATAATAAAAAAAAAAAAAAATCTCCTAAACTTATGGAAAAATGATATTTGGGAAATGAGTTCTCACTTTAATTAGTGTGGCGTCCTCCACATCAGTTTCAGTCTGTATGCCTGAGGTAAAATGTCTGAAGTTTAAATACAAGCATTATCGGCACTCAGCAGTTCACCAACCTCCCTGTTTCACACCAATATTGGTGCTAAATCACAGTTTCATTCCGTCAGTGTGTTTTTATGAGGTCATTTCAACATAGTAAAAGTTTGTTATTTCAACAATGTTTTTTTTCCCCCATTTTTCTCCCTAATTTTGTCATATCCAATTCCCACCCATCAACTTTTTTGCCTTCCCTATCACACGACCACCACCGACCAGGGAGGGGCGTATGCCCCCCCCCCCTTACTAATCCTACTATCAGGGTCGCAGGGAGGCTGGGCAGAGGCAGGGCACACCTTAAACATCTTGCCAGACCATCACAGGGCCAAGACACACATCTACACCTAGGAACAATTAATGCAGCCAATTAGCAAAATGTGCATGTCTTTGGACTGTAGGAGGAAACTGGCGTACCCAGAGGAAACCCACACAAGCATGGTGAGAACATGCAAACTCCACACAGAAACACCTGAGCCCGGGACTCAAACCCAGGACCTTGTTGCTGGGAAGCAACAGAATAAATGCCACTTAATATATGAAAAGAGTTTATTATCACTGTGAGAACTGTGTCTGTTTTATGATTGGGCTGATCAGCACATTGTGAAACCCATTAATGGGGTGTGTACCTAGTTACGTGCTGTCTAACAGACATGTACACGGCTCTGAAATTTCAGCTCAAGGGTAGTTGGTGTCTCGGTCCACTCTGGATTCAGTTTGCATTCACTCATTTCCTGTCAACATCCAGTGGCCAACGGCTAAGAGGCCTAATTAATTCATACACACAATGTCAGACCACTTTGTTCTCTCACAAATGTGCTCGGGTCAGTCGTGGCCGTTCGGTGTCTTGACACGCCGTCTGTGTGAACTAAACTACAAATCCGATTATCATGTCAGTAGTTACGTAGCCTTCTTGTGATCTCCAACGTTTGAGACAGAGGTTTCTGATTTTGAAGCGTGTACTCACTACGGGTTTGTCCACGTAGTGGAAGAAACTATTTTATGTCAGAGAAGAGAGAGAGAGAGAGACACCGACAGCCTTTCTCTAAGGAAATCGAAAAATGGAAATAACTCCTCAGTCCCTGCCAATGAGGAGCAATATCAAAGAAACAAGCATATCTTCAACTGCCAACTTCATGGAGATTAAGCTTCTTGTCAGGTTGCATCACATCAGCTCATCACTGACTTTCTCATAACAGCATGTCCATAAGTATTTTATTTCCTTATACATAATAAAAATCTACATTACAATCGGTGGGAAATCTGGTCCAAAGCTATTAAAAGTTAAAAGCAACCGTATAAAAGTGCTGCTGGACAAGTTTCCGTCAACTAACCAAGAAAAAGTAACCAAGCCACAGTCTCAGTCCATCAAAGACAAAACATAATTCCACAGTTCAATATGTGGGGGTTAGTCACAAGGTCACACTGTGAATGGTATCATTAAACAGGCAAAAAAATATCCCTCGAAGAAAAGTATATTACTACATCTGATTCCCCCCCCCATCCCCCCAAGGCTTGACCACTTTTTTTTTTCTTCTTTTTTTAGTCCTCTCACAACACGTTTGCATATTTACCTTCAAGACATTTCGGTACACCAAGCATCTGATCACTACTCGAGTGGATAGGGAACAAGGGGCAATCGAATAGGAACGGAGGGGAGTGCTTGGCCGCCGACAAGAACGAAAAAAGCTGTTTTTTGATGTACGACTGCATGGACGAGGCTGTAATTAAACTATATTTCTGGGGGCCCCTCAGCATATGCTGTATGTCAACACGTTTCATCACTGCCAAAAAAAATGCTCCACCACCACAAAACGAATGAGGGCTATGCCCACAAATAAAGATTTATTAGACTTTTATAGATATTGCATTCTTTTATTTTCTCGGTGTAGCCTCTGTGCTGTGTTTCTGGCACTTCTTTTGTATCGCATTGCTTTACTGTTACAAGGATCTACCGATCTGACTCATGCATGCATGTAGATGTATTAGACACTTCCACAGTTGATAAAGGAGCCAACAGTGATGGAAGAGCCCCTACATTTGATGGCCAAACCATTACAAAAATGTAGTGTATAGCTTGGTTATAATGATCCTACGGAAGCAAAAGGGGGAGGCTTTTAATCTGAAGCACATCATCTCAACTGGTGGAGCATGGAGATGGCAGCACCATGTTGTGGGAGTGTTTGGCTGGATAATGGGCTAATACATTAAAAAAAAAAAAAAAAAGAATAAAAATAGATGGCATCATAAGAAATGAGGATTATTTAGAAATACTAAAGCAAAGCCTTAAGACCTTAGACAGAAAATTACAACTCAGTGTTGGACTTAAACATTAAAGTTATTTAAATGACAACAAAGTGAAAGAATTAGTCATCACAGAGCCTTTACTATATTACCTAGTATAGTAGCTGTGTGTGTGTGTGTGTGTGTGTGTGTGTGTGTGTGTGTGTGTGTGTGTGTGTGTGTGTGTGTGTGTGTGTGTGTTGCCTTTCTGTGAGCAGATCTGCAGGTTTCAGAGCAGGCTCATGGGTCAAATGAGATAAGCAGCACAACATTTGTCCCCCTATTCAAATGGCTGCTTTTTTATTCTAGAGCACTCCCCTGAGTTGCCATTCATCTCTCAGTGGGTGTGTGTGTGTGTTAGTTTGCAGGCCAGCATGCATGCCTCCCTGAGAACTGCAGGTAACATCGAAAAGGACATCAGAGACTGTAATCATCCAGACAGTCATCTGTAACTGATTTGGGCATGTTATAACAAGCCAGACCCGTATCATCACTGCCTCGGTCTTTCGTCCCGTTCCGTTGTCTCTTCAGTGTGAACATATAAAGACGATAGGTATAAAATCTTAATGGCTGGAGATACAGTGCAGATAAACTGGTCTGATGAAGTCATTATCTGGAGTGCATCATCTTGGACTTGATCAGCTGCAGTCTAATCAACTCCAACTTCATTAAGGAATAGTTAACCTGTCTGCCAGTGTTTTCTTAACAGACCGCTAAATCAGGTCGTCGTGCAACTTTTTACATGGCTGCCCTGGGAATCATGGGTAAGTGTAATGTAGTTCTGGAAAGCAACTCACTCCTGCTCCATTAAAGACGAGCTGGTCAAATACAGTTTGGTTAGCAGAATCCCTGTTACTATGCCATCTATGAATGAGTGCGATATACAAGTACACACCCACCTACAGAGCCAGACACCCACATTTAATGCAGTAACAAGTCACCAACTGGTTATCATGCAAGCCCTCAATCAGGCTGGGAATTCCTTTTGAACCCTTTGCCGATTGTGTTTGTGCATGATTTTCGCATGTGCTCGATAAGATGGCACTAAACACTTCACTTTCATGGTTCGATGCCATGCTATCACGCACTCCATGCACACTGTAGCAGTAAAATATCAGCTTCCCAACTGCTGCTCTTCACACCTGAGAGAAACCTCTACCATAGAATTACTTTTTACTCTTTCTGTCTCTGCAATTCTGTTGAAGTTTCTCAAGCATGAAATCTACACAGAAAGCATTTCTGCATGTAAACGTCATGTATATTAACAATTCCATGAATTTGAGACATATCTCTGCCATGTAAGACAAGATTGAATAAAACAACTGTTTAATTATATCCAGTCACTGGATTGTGAAAAATATAACATTTTAATTATTTTTTTCTAATTTTAATTTGTAAAAGACCACTTCAGCTTTGTGGGCTACATGGACGATGTGCTTTGTTGTCTAAAGAGTTCCATGCAATCTGGCAAACTGAAATTAAAACAGATGCTGAAAAGTGTTCTGTGAAATGAAAATCACAGTAAGCCTGCCTAGTGTAACAAAATGAAAATAAACTCGGCGAAAAGTGTTACTGAAAAGTGAAAATAAACTCAGCAAAAAGTGTTACTGAAAAGTGAAAATAAACCCAATGAAAAGCCTGCCTGAAGTGTTACATAAAGTAAAAATAAACTCAGTGAAAAGTGTTACTGAAAAGTGAAAATAAACTCAATGAAAAGCCTGCCTGAAGTGTTACATAAAGTAAAAATAAACTCAAAAGCCTGCTTAAAGTGTTACATAAAGTAAAAATAAACTCCGTGAAAAGCCTGCCTGAAGTGTTACATAAAGTAAAAATAAACTCAGTGAAAAGCCTGCCTGAAGTGAAAAGTGAAAATAAAGTCAGTGACAAGCTTCCCTGTACATGTCTTCAGCCCCCTCCCTCACATGAGGGTTGTCACCATCCTAGCAGTAAACACTTGAGATACAAGCCCTAATTCTTGAAAAGTAAAAAAATATACATTTTACCATCAAATTCTTTCATTCCAAATGTCTTGCTTTATTAGTATTTCTTGAAGTTTTGTTTTCAAACAGAGTAGCTACTTCAATCACTGATGTTTTCCCTACTCACAGTACATGAGCTGATAGCACAGTAGTAATGTAGCTGATCAGAATGTGTTGTTTCTTCAATACAGTGGATGTAGATATAACAAATGTAAGTATTCTTTCATATTATACCAAACTGAGAAAACACTTATTCCTGATTGGCTGGCAAGTAAGAATTAATTGCCCACAGTATAATTTGGGGTGTGCCTGAAATTGTATTCAGAGACAGGAGGGTATTGAATCGAAAATTCACAAAGAATATTTAGATGGGTGATACTTGAAGGTGGTAAACATGTATCCTTCAATAATTTCACCCAACGGCCAGCTGTGACGTATACTACCTTTGAAGTTCATCTCAAACTCATTTCCTAGAGCCACCTTCACAACTGACTAATGAGACTTCCTTTCAGGGACACACCCATCACGATTAGACTATGTAAGCTAGTATGTTGGAATGTCCAGTAACCATAGAAACAAGCATAAAGTTTTTCTTTCACTATGAATTTTTTATTTGTTTAGAGAATTAAAAAATGGGAGGACAACACTGAGTGCTGGAGATCCACCCTGAATCACTGTTGTACAAGTTGGCAGGTACAAGCTGCTAACAACAATAAGAAAAAATATACACTGATATGTATTCCACAGTCGAATGGAATCGAGCTGAATTTACATTTTGCATTTTATATTCATTAGCAAGCTGCTTAGTGTGCACTCCCTACAGCAACAATGAAAAAACAACACAGGTTCTAGAAATTCAGGGGAAGTAAAAACAGAAATATTGTGCTGTTTATCATTCAGTTATGAAAGTAAAACACTGCATTTTTTTTTAAATGGTGCTAAATGGCCTTGGTGCAGGCAAAATGCTGAATTAAAATATATGAAATGAAATCCTTTTCAGCTGAAATACACCCCCGGGTAAGTTGTTACTATAGAAACAACAAAACTGCATTGACGTACAGTAAATCTGTGTTTTGGTTTACAGGAGGAATTAGTGCCAGAAAATAAATAGCCTTTTAACCAATCAGATTTGAGTATTAATTTTTGCTGTGGCATTAAATTAATATGCATTGCTGTACTGTTGTCTTTTTAACCACAGAATGTTTAAATACATACACTATAGTTGGTACATGGGGGGCTTGGTGGCTAGCACCTTAGCCTCACAGCAAGAAGGTCCTGGGTTCAAGCCCCATGGTTGGCAAGGGTGTTTGTGTGTGGAGTTTGAATGCTCTACCTGTGCTTGTGTGACTTACCTTCAGGTGCTCTGAATTCCTCCCACAGTCTAAAGACATGCACATTAGGCTGTTATTGTGGTTATACCAAATTGCCCCAGGTATGAATGCTGATGTGAATGTGAATTGATGTTTGTCCTAAGTGAAAGCATACACTGCAGCTGAACTCATGAAAGTGGCCCGTGACTCATATTAAAAACAGCTTTAAAAAAAACTTTGTATGAAAGTATGAAAAGTCAACACTTTCGTCTGCGATCACAGGCTCAACCAGAAGCTATACCGGAGGGGGCAGTCGGGTTGCTGCCTGCTAATTAAACCTCATTACCCTTTTGCTCACTAAAGCTCACGAAGTATTTAATCAAACAATGCACTAGAGCTGCAACACCGACACAGATATAAGGACAAGCTGTTAGTCTCCATTTGTCCCCTGAAATATCGATTTGCACGCATGAGTGTGAGATGTGATTGTATAACCTATGGTGCATAACGCATGCCTGTGTTTATGTAGCAGTACTTTTTGTAGGTGTTTATGATGCAGTACTTTAAAAGGTTTAAAACTTCAGTAAAATTCATTTACATTGAGTATGTGTGTATCAAAATACATGCAATATCTAGTATAGATATTGCATGTCTATATTTTTCTCCCCAGCTACCACTTCAAACTGCACGTGTTCTCCTGCCGTATCGTCTTTATCGCCGTTTCACCTAGGCTAACTGTTACTGTGTTCCTCCCATCAGTACAGATGGGCAATAACCGTCTGGAACGCCCCCTCTTAGCCATATGTATTGCACTGAGTCTTGTCATGCTTGACAGAACGAAGAGCTAGGAGCTGTATTGCTATCCGGAGCAAACTATCTGTGTGCTTTACTGCCCTGCAGTTATTGTAGACACAACCCTTTATACCCATTGCAATTGCATTTTAACTGCATTTCCATAAGCAATAAGCCATTTTGTTAGTACTCTACTTCTACCCAAGTGTCTCTCTTAGTGCTCCTTTTGTCTCATAGTAAAAAAAAAAATTTCGTTTAGATCTGTGGGAGGACTATTTCTATCATCCTGTAATGATGCCCCCCCTCTATCAGTGGTGATATTGTGGTCTGCTGTATAAATCTGTGGGAGGTGGAGCAGAAATAACAATGTAACCTGTGGATCGTTTGGAAAGTCACAGGTAACAGAATGGAGACATAAGACTTAATGGAATTTGGCTCCAAAGTAAACAGTTGGACTGAAACATGAACAGACTGCCTGGCAAACAAAAATAGAAACGTTTTTCTTCTTAATGCTTCCTGGACTAAGTGAACACCTTTTTTTATTGAATATAAAAGTTCATAAAGCTTAATGCTGGCTTAACGGGATACAATGGGATACCAATTGGCTTGAACTGGTTGGTGAACTGATCAGGGATTGGTTAAATTGTGATTAGTGGCATCACACTGGCACCATTATTACACCAGCCACTGAATCCCATCATCAGATCATTTGTCACAAAATGCCACCATAGGCTTATGCATGTTCGATTAACCAACCCTCCCATGCAAGAAATGAGCTTTTTCTGCTCAGTATTAATGTGTTTAGAGACAAGTCAGATGAAATCTAAAGTATGAAACATAGACATGTACAATCTAGCTGAACATTTACATTTACAGCTGACCCACCTTGCGAGGCTGATTGTTTGGACCTTACCAGGGTTCATGCTCAAATTCTTCCACCAATGTACCATGTGATGCTCTTATTATGTCTTCAGCAATTCAGCCTCCAGACTAGAAAGTGTACATGGACTATATCAGTAGAAAATGAGTGGGCACACTAAATAACTGGCTTCTTAACCATCCACCAAGGTAAGATAATAAAGTAATGAAATCTATGAACATCAGCTGTAGTGTGTAAATCAATTAACTTGTTAGATCTTTAAACCTAGTAAATTGTTTATTTTTTTTTTTAATGAAATCACAATATGGCAGTGCCTCCATAGTTGTGATCCTGCTGGCTTTCACAGGCCCATTTAACAAACTATATCTCTACTAATAAAGTGCTGGTGACATGCCAGGAAGTAGTTTAAAAATAGAGTAAAAAGCCATGGATGTACCAAATATATTTGCACCACCCAGGCCAGATGATATAAATGCTCTCGCCATGCTTTGCCGTAATTAAAGGAGATTTGGACACGAAATTCAAAAAGTTTTGTTGACTTTGTAGAATTTGCATGAATAGGATACCTAGTGGTTTTCTAACAACTTGGGTGCCTTATCGTGTCCACATCGCCAATATTTTTAATTAACCAGATGAGCGTTTCCCGAGAAGGCTAAATCAAAATATGCACACCAGAGTCCTTCACCATATATGGTGGGCGGGTGGTGTAACATTGGGCAACACGCATGTGTGCAATGTGCAATTTCTGCAGGGCCAAGAAGTCTGTGTAGGTACTTCACTCTGAAATGTTTGTGCTGCGGTCGTCTAAGGCAGGGCTTCCAAAGCCTGGCCCTGGAAAACCCACCTTCCTTGCATATTTTAGTGTTTTCCGCATTCCTAACATACTCAATTTAACTAATTAGCCAATCAACTTTAAGTTCATGGCTTGAAGTGGGTGTGACAAAGCAGGGAGAACCCTAAAATTTGCAGGACCAGGGTTGGGAACCTCTGGACTAAGGCGAGGTTTGATTTGTTAAGTGCTTGTGCAAGTTTAACGTGACAGATTCCCTTCAAATAATGACCAACCATCACTGTCTACCAAAGTGTACTCCAAATCAGATACTACTACCCAAGTGAAATTTCACTGCATCCTGAGACACTTTGAGATTTTAGGTTTGAACAGAATCCACTTGGACTGCTTTAGGCTCTTTAAGTCTTTAAGTCACTCAGCGCTGTTCCCAGGGCAGTCCTGATAAAACAAAGTATTAGTGCTGCACTGTGGAACCTTTCTGCAAATCAGGACTCGAGACAGGTTAGATAAAATGAAGCACTAGATACACACAGCTGTATGCCATCTCTGAGATCGCTCTCACATACAGTTGTGCTGTGGACTCATTCTTTATCTGATCCAGACTACTCAAGCAGCCAGACCTGCTTGAACTTCCCCAGACTCCTGAATCCCTTACACACAAATAAGTCTCTGTCTCATTTGACCCATTCGTGGGTTAGTACCTGTGAAACATCTTAATCCATTGCTGAATGTATAGATTTAATTAGTTAGTTTCACATTGCAGGTCACAGTATGCATAAATTTAGCTAAACAGCATTCTACATTAATTCCTTCAGCACTTCGCCTTGGAGCTCTGAAGAGGCTTTGCTGGTGTGCAGCCAAAACTGGTTCCTGAAATTACCAATCTGGACAGAAGGCGGTCTTGTTTGAGGAGAAAGGCGCATAAAGAAGTTGCTCACTGCATCTTTTGCTAAACAGCAGCTCGACGGAGAAGGCTATTAACAGGCGGGCTTTGAACTAGCAGACCCCTACTGGTAAACACTGGGCCATCTGCAGAGAGCCAAACTCTGGGTTTTTTTCTCTTAAGATAGGGATGAGGCCAGATTATGTAAAACCTTATTATATAGAGTTAATTAACATTATTCATGAATACACTCATGAACATGCTCTTGTTGGGTTTTTGTATCGAACTGGGGTTTTGTGCAGAACTCATTTTGGATTCATCACTCAATGCAAGCATCATGTAGTTATGTAAGACCAAAGATTCAGAGTGGCTTTTTTAAATTTAATATTCAAGTGACATTCTAAGAAACTGTCAGCATGCAGTAACAGAATTCCCAGCGCAGAGCTTATTCAGTATAAATCCCTTAAGGCAATTCGCTACTGAGGTCGTTTGTCTCCATCGTTTTCTACAGTTCATGGCTGTAACTGGATCTAGTCTGAGGCTTCGGGCGCAATAGGCAAGTCTGCTAAAGAGCCTTTTGACAGACTGCGAGGCTTCTGAATCTACAGCAGAACCAATGATGAACCAACACTGATCATCTCTGGGCTCCGATTTCACCCCCGTGTGAAAATGTAACCTTTTTTTTAGTAAAATCACCTGTTTAAAGGTTTTCTTTCTAACCATCAGCTGTGGACTCTGATGTTGTTTTTTAGCTTGCAATTTTTTTGTGGTGGTCTGCTGGATCTTTTCCCCCGTGTAACTGGACAGGAGCCATGGATATATTAAGGGAGGCATATTACTCTGTGACCACAAACTGTTGAATCACATTGCGTTTAGTTTGCTAAGGTGCTAGTACTCTACTGCCCCCAAGAGGATACAGTGTGCAACTACACTGCTGCTAGAAATTGGTCAGAAATATCTTTCTGAATTTTAACCTGTAGATCAGATATAGTAGCTGTCAGTTAAGTGGTGGTCAAATCAGATAAAATGGCATGTTAGAGCAACACAGGGATGTGCCCCTTCAAAGATTCGCACACACATTATCATCACTGAACAGTGCTCTATAGTATTTGTAATACCTGTGCTATTTTTGCCATTCATAGCTGTTGAAAAGGATACATCTTTAGCCGATCTATGTTTTCAGATTATATGAAGATTTTATGACGTTAAGCCTATGATTGAAGAAAATAACTACAGTCTACCTGCACATGCAAAAATCTGGGCTTCATGCAAAACAAAAAAGTGGGCTTATAAGCTTCCCTTTGGATTTAGCTCTTGAGTTTCCAAGTCTTTCCTCCTGTCTATGGCTTTTAGATGAGTATCATACCAGCTGAGAACCATCTCATTATGTATTGACCACCATCCTTAACTTAGAACAAAATTTTTTATCATTAAAATAAATAAAAACACCCATCAATATACCTCTATCTAAACATCAGCTAATAATTCTTTTTAATGCTTTTCAAGCATTAAACCAAAGTTGGTTCCTTAATTTACCGCTGTGGGTTGCTGTTGCTTGCTTAGGACGGTGCTCCAATAAATCTTTTCATCGTTTGAAAGAAACCTCACTGACAGCCAGGCACTGAAGTAAAACATACGGTGGTCCACAGACAGCACTACAGACGAGATAGTGTTTATGTAAAATCGAATTGTATTAAGTTGAATGATGGGAAAGGAGAAAATTAATTTCTTCTGACTGATTATGCTAAAATACTGCAGTACTTTTTGTATCAAGATCATCTGTGAGCTAACTCTGTCCCTCTCTTTTCCCTCTGTCTCTCTCTCTCTCTCTCTCTCCAGTGTTCATCATGGCATCTGGTTTGCTGGTTTATCCCTTTGGCCTGAACTCCAGTTTGGTCAAGTCCTTCTGCGGAAACTCGGACATCTACTACGCCGGCGAGTGCCAGATAGGCTGGGGCTACATGTTGGCCATCGTGGGGGTCATGCTCACCCTCTTTTTACCTTTCTTTGCCAAGTATGCCCCAAAAGAGCAGCTCCTGCCCACCCCACTGCCCACACTTTTATAAAGCCTTTACCACGCCTATACCGTCTCAAAGCTCTTAAGATCTGTATCGCCCCATTCTTTTTCTTGGTCAACAATGATAATGTTGCCACTTTGGAATAAGTGTGCCTGGAGAAGCCATTGTATTCATTGTGTGGTGTGCTGCATTGTCTTCCTTCATCTGATAAGCTACTTCCTTTCATCAGCATCCCTCATGGTGGAAACTGTTTACTGAATTTTTTTTTTCTTTCTATAAATGCAAATTCCTGGCAACCCCCTTCCCCCTTTTTTTCTCACTACAAACTAATGTACACTTTTAATCACATAAAATTAAATGCAACTGAATGCATTAACACTGAAATCCTTGGAAAGGCAACACCAAAACAGCAAACAAAACTATGCGAATGGTTAATCTGACATTCTGGTTCTACCTAATGCACATCTGGATGCAAAGAATGTGAGAGGACAAGGAGAACTCTTCTCCCAAACATCAGGGATTATTTCAGGCATCAAGAGGAAAGCAAGGAACTCAGAAATCTTTCATGCAACATCAAATAACATTCGACTAACCAAGACCAACTACACAGGAGAGGTCGGAAATTCTACTCTTGGATCCATTAGCTTTGAATGAATGTTTTTTTCTTCACTATGGATCAGGCTGTTGAGGAAATTTGGGATACTGACGCATTTGAAAGGGTTTGAGAAATCTGCCATATATCTCCAGTAACAACCAACACTGTGGCTAACAGGCTTAAACAGAAAAACTTTTCTTTTTACCGTTTATTACACAAACTGGTGGCTGATGACCATTTAATGAAAAAGCCAACAGAAGCACTGATGTTTTCTCTACTTGTCTTGTAATTTTGATTTGAATGATCTGAAAACTAAAACTCTGTAAAGCTCTGTCTCCGTTTGCCCTCACTTCGTGTCAGTTTTAATAGAAATAAACCTTTTAGTTTTAATAGGAATAAACCTTTCACTAAGCTGAATATTCAGGATTTTTCAACATGAGGACAAAAGAAATGCAAAGTAATTACAAAGAAACACTGAAAAAAAAAATTAATGCAACACATTGATTGGTTGCACAGAAAGCAGTGGTGACTCTGTGGTTAAGACACTGGACTATTGATCAGAAGGTCATCAGTTCAAATCTCAGCACCACCAAGATTCCACTGCTCGGCCTTTGAGAAACTCCCTTAAGCCTCACTAACTGTTCAGTATAAAGAAGGTAAATATAATTTGATGTGGATAAAATGATAATGTACAGTACTGTTCAAAAGTCCAAGGCACCCTTTCCTTTGTATAAACTTTGCTAATAATTTTACAAAATAGCATGACCACCTCAAAAAAAAAAAAGACCTGTGTGAAGTTTCCATGTTCTCTCCGTGCTTTTGTGGGTTTCCTCCCATAGTCCAAAAAACATGCACAATAGGCTAACTGGATGTTCCAAACCGCCCCTTGACGCAAATGTGAATGGTTTTATGTGTGTTGGCCCTGTGATGGCCTGGTGAGCTGTCCAGGGTGTACCCAGAGTCGGCTGAGATGGGCGCCAGCCTGCCTGCGACCCTAATTAGGATTAAGCAGCTTACAAAATGAATGAATTTATTTTTAGTTTACGACATCTACATGTCTGGGTCAGTACAAAAACATTTTAGATTTCCGCACAGTTTTCCAGCACAAAATGAAATGTTACAGAAAAAAAAAATAATAATCTTTGCATGTGAATAAAGAAAGCAGCATATCAAGGAAGACAAGACTTTTTTTTTTTTTTAAGACAAAAACAGAACGAAGGCTGCTGGTTTTGCATGCAAATAAGGAAGTGTGGTAGTCAGAATCTCCAGGAGATCCGTGATTGCTTCTGTAAGACACCCAGTAAAACTTGCAGCTCATTACAAACTGTACCTGAGACTGTTCTATTTTTTAAAGCAAAGATTTGGTGTGGTTCATCACACCAAATCTTGACTTTGATCCATTTATTACTGTTTACCTTATAGAACTGAGCTAGTATCTCACGGTGCGGCAAATGCTGAAGAACGTAGTGAATTTTAGGTTTTGTAAGGTTGCATAACAGTTCTCAAACAGTTTTTAGGATCACAACCATTTTTTCTTTTCTTGAATGTTCAAATTTTTTTGCGAATTTATTTTTCCTCAAATGTTTGCAAAACAGATGTTAGCGATTTCAAACTGTTGTAACATGGGTCGCTAATGGTCTTTTTGGTTCGCCAAGTAGTGAACACAGTGCTGGGGAGGGTTTTTTTTTTTTTTTTTTTTTAATAAGTGTGGGTCAGTAAAGGTAAGAGTGGTTCAATTCCAAGATTCGCCTGACATCTTACCAGGAGTTCACAAAAGGTCCCAAAAATTCCCAAAAGGGGCAAAAAGTTGCTAATCATCACAAACACTGTCACTGACATTTTGTAATAATCGCTAATATTCAACATTTTCACAAACATTCATGCGAATGTTGCTAATCATTGTTAATGACTGAGGCAAACCCTGGATTTTCACCAACACTCTTCAGAAAAATCCAAACATCACAACGTTGGTCAACATCCGCCGGTCTGTGCGATACAGGCTTAAGACATCTTAGCGCTACAGCATTTCTTTGCTTGAGCTTAAGACTTTTGCACAGTACTGTAAATGTAAAAAAACCTCTCTATGGCATAAAGCCCTGAAAGTCAGGATAATGAAGTGTAAGGACCGGAGGGTGATTAGAGTAAGCAAGCTACTGTGTCTTGGCTTGTGATACAGCATCTGAGTGTCTGCTTGATAAATTTGGACAACCCTCTCCTGACCCTTTCAGTTCAGGGAGAACCTACAGGATGTTGTGATTCATAACTTCAGACACTAATCATGTCTTTCTGCAGAAATGGGGAAAAATCTCACAACTACTCTGCCTCTTTGAACTAAAGGTTGAGACTTCTCATGTCTTTATTATTGTTGATTGGGCAGCAAGTGTCTCTGAACATCTCAGTCGAAAAAGTGTTGCACACCCCCCCCCACACACACACACAAGCGCACACCTCAAGAATAAAACAAAAAGACAAAACAAAAAACCTTTTCTTGTCCTAACCAACGTGTGCCTTTTTTAAAAATAAACATGACTTAAAAAACTTCAATACCTTTAATCAGGTTACTTTTGCTGAAGCTGTAGTTTTGTAAATGCTTCCTAGGTTTTTGGTTCCTCCCCGTGTTGTGCATTCTTGTGAACGTCTTGATTTGCAATACACGCTACAGGGATTGTTTCAGTTGTAAATCATCCAGACGGTAACTTGAGCAAATTCACATGAAGCTGTACTAATAGGCTTTCCAAGGGATTTTAAAAATTTGCAAAAAATGAACAAGGGATTAAAATTAGTCATTTTATGTCAAGAGTTATTAGTCAGTTACTTACAATGAAGTATTTAATTGGCAAAAAAAAACAGACTTGTAATAAGCAATAAGGCACAAAATTGAGATGCTACTAACCTGAACTTGATCCTCCCTCATTTGCATTTCCTCTTGGTACCTTTATGTGATGTGTTCTCCCGAATTGCTAAGTGATTATATTCAGTCTTCACCCAAGACGTTCTACTTTCCTTTTATTAAAGTGACTAAGCATGCACTGGCATTTGGCTCAAAACAAAGCCGGCTGAACAAATTCGATCCTAAACTGTGAGCAAGTGGAAACATTAGGGTTTTGTTTTTTGTTTTTGTTTTTTTAAATATAAACAGCAGAACACACAGACTCGTACCCCCTATGCGTTATCAGCACCAGTGAAGACAAAGAGTGGGATGTGCTCACACATTGTATACGTTCCCTAACAACACTCAGATGACGATGTTATTGTTCTAACCTTCAGTACAGTGGTTCCTTTTGTCTGTAATAATGTGTGTGAGGTCTGAACTCTGATTCTGTAAATCAGTTGTATTTTCCTTTTCCATTGTTTAATCATGGCTTTATATATTTTGTAAGATGGTTTTTCATGCTGACAAAAAAAAAAAAAAAAAAAAAAAGAAACAAAAACAAAAAAAAGGTTGATTCCCTTTTTTGGAAGATCTATTTTGAGATATTACCTCATAATTGTGTTTGTTTATCCTCTGACCCTTAACCAGAATTGCTGTTGTGTGTTTTTCTCTTTGTAATAAAAAGTTTCATTAACAAAAAAACCTGACTTTTTTTTGTTTAGTCTTACACATAGATGAGTGTGGAACTGATAGTAGAAGATGGAATAAAAAAAAAAAAGCCACGTTTAATGAAGAAGCTGATTTTTTTTATCTGCTCTGTATAATTCTTATTCATCTCTGAACTGAACTAGAATGAAAATGAAACCACGCCTCAGTAACTGTAAATCTTTCCTGCTCTGTCCGTTCACATCACATTTCAGAAATCACCCGGACCTCCTTTCTCATCTCGGCGTCCGAGGCTTTCACAGCCTCTTGAGCATTTCTCTGCTCTGACACGGAGGCGGGCCGCACTGACACGCAGGTGAAAACGTTTTTCTGCCTGTCGTAATTCCCCACACATCGGTGCACCTGACCCCGGATCAGCCTCGGCAGCACCTGATCCTTTAAATTATACAAAGCAGAAACAGGATACACTTCATGATTAGGGAGGAGCGATTTGTCTGTAAATTCAGCTAAGAAGTGTTGCTTTAATATCTGTTTGCTCTGCTGCTAAAATGTAATTGTGCCAATTTCATGTTGGGTTATTGCAGCCCTCGGCAGAACAAGAATTTCTGAAAGGGGGAGGAGGGACTAAGGGTAAAGAGAACTGAAGTCGTTCAACCATGATCATGTATTCCTTCAAGAAGTAATTTTGAACAGTTGCTCTTGACCCAATCCTCTCAGACTCTTTCATTAGGAATATGATTCCTGTTCTACAACAAGGCAGAGTGATACGGATTTAATCTGTAGGAAATAGGACGTAGGTGTTCTGCTGGCTATTAAACACCCCTGAAAAAAACGTACTCACGTTTTCATAGTACACACACGGCACTGAATCTTTTCCATCCCTCATTAAGAAGTTCTTGGCACCAAATTTTCCAACAGTAACCGCAGAATCCAAAGTGGCTGAAACGAAATCAGCAAAATGATGAGTATTTTTGCCATGACCAGGCTGATAGGTGAGAATATAATATAATATAAAAATATTCACCAAAAATCTCAAACATCATAGGAATTTTGTCCTTGAACTGGCTCCAGTGCTTCATACCCTCTATAACGGCAGTCAGGATCCGCAGAGATTTCTTGAGTGTTGCTTTTTCCTGTAAGAACACGTGACTGATCACACCTGATTTTCTTTACTCACTCACTCACTCGCTGAACTGAAAAATACTATTAGGGTAACACTGGGCGAAGGTGAGGAACACCCTGAACAGCTCACCAGACCATAGCAGGGCCAACACACACAACCATTCACACCGTAGGCAATTTGGAACAGACAGTTAGCTTATGTGCACGCTTATGGACTGTGGGAGGAAACCCAACCATTCACAGGGAGAACATGCAAACTCCACATAGAAACACTTGAGCCCAGGGCTCGAATCCAGGACCTTCTGGCTGAGAAACAGATGTGCTAACCTGCGTGGCACACAGCATTAGGAAAATGAGAAGGCAAAAGTCCAGTGTAGATCCTTAATAATTAGTAGTATGGCTTTAGCCAGTTTACGAAAATAGTCAATAACGTTCATTTGCTAAATTGGAGTTGATTCCAAACACACCAAAATGATTCTTTTTATGTAAGACACATCATACTCCAAAGGTGATGTGGGTACCGCTGAATAGTGCACGAGAGAGAATGTACTTTACTGAGCCTGAGGTAAATTATTGTTTTAGTATAAAACTAAAATTAAGATTTTTATGGGGCTGCACAGTAGTGTGTTGGTTAGCATGACCACCTCACAGAAAAATGGGGGAAAATCCAAAAACTTTTTAAAAATTAAACAGCTCGAATATACGCACATGCACGGGATAATTGGCTGTTCCAAATTGCCCGTACATGTAGACGTGAGTGTGAATGGTTGTGTGTTAACCTGCAATAGTCTGGCAAAATGTTCAGGATGAACCCTGCCGTCACCCAGTGTCAGCTGATGGGCACAAGCTTCTCCACGACCCTAGGAGTAAGATTAAGTGGTTCAGCAAACGAGTGCGTGAGATTTTTATGTTGGGTTTTTTTTTTTTTTTTTTTTACATTTTTTAAAGCATTACACATGGCCACACAAACTCCATTACATCATCTGTAATTAATTCATCAAGTTTGGAAGAAAGGCTGAAAACTTTTTCATCTTCAAAAACGTGAAGGCCATATTGCATGGCTTTCATCATTTTTTTTTTGGGACAGTGTTTTGCTGAATTTCTAGGATTTCAGAATTGGCAACTGTGGCTAAGATTTTGTTCAAGCATTATCCCGAGCTTGAGGAGAGAATACTGTGTAATATAAATATTTAGGCACTGTCCAAAAGCGGAGCTCCAATAATACTATGTGACCCATCACAGCACAGTGGGTATTAAGTTTGAAATTATTAAATACTTTTTTGAACTTTAAATGCTATTTTCTTCAAAGTTGCATGCTTAAAAGGTTGAAAATTCCTGGCAGGGTTTGGTTAGTCACTCTAAAACTACCAAAATATGTTTGGTATCATTTTAAATGGTATTATTTTAAATTTTGGTAAACCTTGGCATCATTTTAAAGCTTAGGATATCAGCTACAAAATGGTATCAATAACAAAATTAATAATTTCCAACTTAATACCTACTTTGCTGTGATAGGCCAGATATAACTTATTGTCTATTTAATCGTAAAGAAGAAAAACCAATTGACTAAACAAGAAAAAATGTCTGCAAAGTGCAAGTGCACTCAGTGCTGACAACCGCAGCAACCGGCCGCAATATATTCTCCCTGCAATTTTTTTCATTTATTGGGTTGCCACGTGTGCACGGACACAACAACAAAATCCATCTCATAGCATTACGACATTTGCATAAGTACGAAGCTCTGCTATTGGTATATATCTGATCTGACTGGTCAGCTTTCAAGGAATTAAAAGTCATTATACAGAGATTGCGGGAAGGAAAATATATACTTGTATATATACTAGTATATAATACAGCGGAACAGCGTAATCTGATTGGTCTGCAATCAGGGGTCTAAAAGACATTATCTTATCTTGAGTGGATAAGGCTTGAATCAAAATAGCAGACACTAATGGTGTGTTACAGATAATTGGAGCATCACACTTTAAATGGAAAATAAAATAATGTAGTGGTATATATAACTTATGATTAATAAATCAATGGCTCTGATTTCTTAAATAGTCCTCATAACTAACTGTATTATAATAATAATAATAATAATACAATACTAATAATTATTATCCGATTACATTGGCTTTTATAATATTGTTTTTAGCTTTTCTTTTTGCTGTATGATGTACGTAGATGGTTTCTCAGATTTGTTCAGTAATTACCTGCTTTTGTATACTGCTCTCGCTTCCTAAAGCACCAAAAGTGTCCTCAATCCATGTTCCTCCTCTAAGTCCACCAGATTTACTCCTCCACTGGGAACTCTGACTCTGAGCTGCAGGTCTCTGACTTTGTCCTGTGAGTTCTGCAGGGATGAAGGAGCCTCTGGGTGGGTTGATGTTTCGGCCAAGTGTCTGCTGTTTCATGGGCTGCTTGGTTTTATTCTGGATTTGAGTGGTTGAACTTCCACTCAGAAAACCACCCTGTTTGTAGCCTGGGGTTGTTCCTGTGGATTCCCGTCTGCCAGGAGGACTGTGCAGCCCTGTCTGGGACCTTGAAATAAATAAAAAAAACATGTAAAAGTATGCTCCGGTAAAGAACAGCACTGTGTTAACATACCAAGCATATGTGCGCTTCAGTGGGTGAGTTATAGGTGTGTATCCTCTTCCAGAAGAAGCAGGTGAAGTGGTAGGCCAGACTCTACTTTGTTGAGGCGGTGGGGAGGTTTGCTGGTTCCAGAGAGCCAGGGGTGCTCGATTTATTGACGGCTGAGTGTTCCCGATGTCTGTTAAAATAGTACAACCTTGTACGTGACCCTACTTTTCTTTAAAAATGGTTTAAATAGAGTTTAAAAAGTTTTTGATCAGTGACAATGTCCAATGGTGCACAAACGTACTGGACGGATGGATGGTTGAAGTAAAGCTCAGCATGTCTCTGTTCTCGTAACCGGAGAACCCTTCACTCTCTGAGGGGTTTGACGTCAGTGGCAATCTGCTCCGCTTCTTCTGGTTAAACAGTGGAACAGACAGACAGCCTGTACCAAAAAAAAAAAAGAAAAAAGAAAGAAAGTGAAATGTAAAAGCTGTCAATGTCATTTTAATGCCGCTGGCAAGTTAACGGGTATATGACTTATACAATGCTGCAAAGTGCACTCTCAAAAACCCTCAACACGTGGAATGTTTGTATTCACAAGAACTTGACTTGTAGAGACACACTGAATATAAGACAATTTCATGACGTAGTGGTTAGCACATCCGTCTCACAGCAAAAAGGTCCAAGGTTTGAGTCCTAGTAACAACAAAGCACTACAGCCCTAATTCAATGTCTCTGGCCTCTGTTCTGCTATGATTTGGGAATGGGTGTTATTGGCCACCATGAAAATAACTGCTGTACCCTAGATTAGACCACTACACGCCTGTAATATGATCAATACAGTCCTGCAATACACACTCTCTACTTTAGTCAAATATGGCGCTGATTGTTGTGAAGTTATTCATGTGGCAAGCACCGACTCCAAGAATTCAGCCACTATGAACCGATAATGGAAAACAGATTTATTCACTGGTAAATGGGAGCATTTAATGGGTCCTAGTTTTCTGTAACACAATAAAACAAATATTTTGGGCTATTTTGTCTAATTTATTACCGTGACCTTATTAGAAATACCTCCAGCATCTAACTGTTGGGAGCATGATCACAAAATGCCTCCAGCATTAAAATAATAGGCTTTGTATGGACTTGAGAAAGTGAAGTGCGCGTGCGCAGATTGTGTTATTTTTATTCTGTGGCAGTCTCGCAACATGAAAACTACCGGAAGTTGATGGGGGGGGAAATAATTTAATAATTAATTAACGTCGATTGTAATACGAATGACGTGTTAAATGAATAATGTACCTTACCTGCGGTTGGTCTTAGTTGATTTTCGTTTCTCCTCATGGCAGCAATGCGTTGGGGGAGATCTGTTCAGATCCGATAGAAAAGTTCCGAGAGTTAAATAAAAGGAATAACTTGTAAGGCGTGAAGTGAAACCAATATTTTTGTCAGTGTTATTCAAACATCTACAGTACAAAAGAGAAATACTGAACTGAATAAGCGATATCGTGACAGAAGGAGATGCTAGCTAATGCTAGCAACGCCAGATATCAAACTATGCTAGCGTTAGCTTTGCTCCGAGTATCATACAGAAATTCGACATTTCCACTTTGTTTTCGGTTTAGAAAAATAGCTGTTGTACAACGTAATTTTATGTTAAGTAACACACCGTAGTTTTTTGGGGAAATGACCGCGGAAGACACGTCAAACCGCCACTACACTGAGAAGATGCGTTTGTTTGAGCAGCACCTGCTAACTGGCTACATCAACCATTCGGTTCCTCAGAGCGCGCGTGACGTAGACGCGCGCGGGAAACTGACCCTTTATTTACCACGATGCTAGCACAGTGCTAGCTAACTAGCAACTAGTGTGGCTGTGGCCTAATATGGGTGTGTATCATGTGGAAATTGAGTATAAGAAAATATTTATAGGATATTATGAATCACTGAGCAGAAGCGAATCAACCTGCGTGGTGGCTCTACAGTTTAAATCAAAGAAAAGTGTGTGAGAGAGCAATCTATGCTCCTTTCTAACAAACTACGTACCATGTATTCATTCATTCATTCATCTTCAGTAGCTATTGTGTTCTTGTTGGTTGGGACGATGACGTAGTGGTTAGCACGTCCGCCTCGCAGCAAGAAGGTACTGGGTTCAAGTCCCGGGCTCTGCGAGGTCGTTTCCGTTTCGACTTGTTGTCCCTGTCCATGCACGGGGTTCCTCCGGGTACTCCGGTTTCCTCCAGTCCAAACATGCACGTTAGGCTAATTGGCTATTCTGCATTGCCCCGAAGTGAGAGCGTGAATGGCTCTGGGTAGAAGTCTTGGGCTCAGGTGTTTCTGTGTAGAGTTTGCATGTGGGTTTCCTCCAGTTTCTCTCCACAGTCCGAAGACATGCACATACACGCACATAGAGAGTGAATGGTTCTGTGTGTCTTGGCCTGTGATGGTCTGGCGAGCTGTTCAGGGTGTACCCCGCCTTCGCACAGTGTTGGCTGAGATGGCTCCAGCTTCCCTGCGACCCTAGTAATAGAATTAAGTGGTTTGGCAAGTGAGCAAGTGAGTGAGAGAGTGTATCCTTGTTAGGGTTGCAGTGAATACAGAGCCTAGTCTGGTAATACTGAGTGCGAATCATCATCATCATCATCATCCAAACTCACACGTTCATTCAGCATTTTAGAGGAGATCCCAAGCAGAGCATCATTGGTCATGTTTGGATGGTCACCTGTGTCATGTTCTTAGTCTACATGTGCCCACCACAGGATACCCAATAAGACTGCTACGTCGTTGAGTTGACTCTGATTGACTGTTATGAGTTGCTGACTTGCATGACAACGAGCAGCGATAAAAAAAATAATAAACCACATGATCTAACTCAGGAGGCAGGCTGTGGGAGGAAACCAGAGTACCCAGAGGCAATCCATGCAAGCAGAGCAAGAACGTTCAACTCCACAAGGATACGTCATTGCTGAGCCTGGGACTCAAACCCAGACCGTCACTCAGTGAGGCAGACCACTACGCCACTGTACCGCCCTAACCTTTGTTACTTCTGGTAAATTAGTGAAACAAAACAAGAAATGAGGAAACGTATAAGCTAAGAATGGCCAACAACAACATTATTCAATACTTAAATGTTACAACTCAAATGTTAACTAGCATACAGGTTTGTATGTGTGCCTGTGAGGGAGAAATTAAATCAAGCAACACTCTTTAAACAATACATGAGTGAATTTGATGTTTATTGCCAAATACCATAGTTTCTTTTTTTTTTTTGTCAGCATTTAACATTAATTCACTTAAACTTTAGTCTCTGCCAACGTTGTGGGTCTCCACTGGCCGGTCAATGCGATAAACAAACTCTGCAGGTAGAAAGTATCCCAGGTATTCCACTGTGCTTGGCGTGGTGTCTATGTAGTAATGACCTCCTTCACCATGATGACTGAAGCCATGGGTATGTTCCACTCTCAGATCCAGACCCTGTTCAGATATGAACGGACAATAATAAGGAAAAGGGTCCAGTCAGAATTGAGTATTCTGTTCAGCTGTGTAATAAACACGATTAAATGTGGTTGATAATACAAGTCCTCTGCGTAAATTAATACTTGAGAAATGATAACATATGAGAAAAATTAAGATCGGTATTAACATAACCTTGCTAACGTAACCTGTAGATTATCTTGCAGTCTGAACTACTGTCAGATTATAGATATTATAGAGAGAAATTACAGAAAACAACTTCTGACCAATCACAACCAAGCAATCAACAACTCTGTGGTATCAAAAACAATAATTCACCAAAGATGAGGTGGATATCGCTGAATAGTCCCAGAAACATGCCGTCTCAGGGACTGTCCAGCAATATCCACCAAGGTAAACAACTGTTTTAGTATATACTTCATAAGAACATTCTTGAGTTTTGGAGTGTATTATGTCTATTAGTATATACTACATGGGAATGGCGCAATATAATTCTGACTGAATTGCTATTTCAGGATAATGGACATTATTATTCATTCAAGAGAATTTCTTGTTTCTGATTGGTGAAAAGCCATGCAATAATTCTTGGTACTGCATCATTGCTATGGGATAACTGAATTGTTGCACTGTTGCCATGGGATGATTTAAACGATTATCGCACAACAGGCACATGCAAAATAGTAATGTGACTGTCTTTTCTGATAATATTTTTAACCTTTAAACAGGCAACGTGCACCAGGAAATGCTACAGATTTCTGCTCTGTTTATTACCTTTATAAAGCAATGTATACTGGGAGATACAACTCATAAAATCCAAAATTACAAGATATTGAAAAAATAATAATGAGAATTTTTTAGTTAGATCTTAAATAGAAGAAGAATAACATCAAATTATTTTTTACAATTTGTTTTTCCTGCGATGGCCTAGCGGGCTGTCCAGGGTGTACTCTGAATTCGCTCAGAGTTGGCTGAGATGGGCGACAGCCTCCCCGCGACCCCAATTAGAAATAAGTGCTTCAGAAAATGAATGAATGAACGGTTTTCCACTTGTGGCTGTTTAAGGGTTAAATAATAAAGCAGTTAAAAATTTTGGTTTTCGTATGATGGACAATTATTCCATCTCCATCTCGGGCCTTTGGCCTCAGCAGATAACATCACCTTGACTGACTAATTCTCCATATCTTAATTTGCCTCATTCAATAATTGCTTATTATCCACTCCACAAACTTGGGATAAAACTTAAATCAAATAAAAATGTAAAAATATAAACCACTCAAATTTCATTTTAGTTTGCTTTTCTTATGTCCCCATGTAGTATATACTAAAACAATTATTCACCTCAGGCTCAGGGACTATTTCGCAATAGCTGCCTAGCATTTGGTGAATATTTGCTATTCATCGGAAGATACCGAAGCAATGACATCGCACCCTTCCCATGTAGGATAAAGTTTCTGAAAATAATTTGTTACCGTTTTAGAAATTCTATCCAGCAATGTTCACAGATACTCACTGGATCTTTGGACACCATGACGGACTGGCAGATGAGCGGAGCACTGACTTCAAAATGCTTTAACCAGTTGTTTACATCTTCATTAGTAATCAAGGGGCACAAGGAAAACTCTCGTGGCTACAATCAGAAAGATCGGTTGTATAACTAACAGGTATTGTTTTGTTTAATTTAGCTAAATGACAGGTTAGAAAGAAATAAGAAACTTCATTTTGGAATTTTTATTTATTTATTATTTTACCATGATGTGAATCTTGGCCTTTCCTTTCTGGATAACGAAAGTTCCTCCAAGTGCAACGCTTTTATCCCCATAATGAGCCTCCATAGTCTTCCTCATACAGCTCACGAGACTGTCCTCGCCTGTTCTCCCTCTGGCTCTGACCTCCATGACCTGTGTGCAAACATCTTCTTACTATTAGTTATTCATTCAGACAGTAATTCATTCATTTATGCTGTGGTTAGCAGGTCAATGAAACCTATTTAACGAAAGCTCTAGGTACCATTTTCAAACCAGTTATCCCTGCACACGTACGAATCGTTCCCCATTAGCTATATTACATAACAGGAATGCTGTCTAGAATTACATTTGCTTTTCTGTAACATCTGGATGCACCATCTGCTTCCACTATTTCCTTATGATGTGCAATATGCTCACAGTAAAGCACCAAATTACATTTTATTTAATATAATACTCTCCCAATTACTCTATGGGATTTTGGAGTTAATTGCTGAGCAGTGTTCTGTTGATCAGGATGGCCCAGCTCCTTCCCGAACCCCACCTACACCCGTCATAAGCTAATGCTAGCCTGCTAACTCTTGTCCTGACTCCATTTGATGTCCAGTAACTGCCAAGACGTAATACCTCCAGTATGTTCAAGCCATGTCTACAAGACATTATTTGTTCTTTTAAAATCTGTTTGTCTGGCTGTTGGTTTTTGTGGGTTTTTTTGTGGGTTTTTTTTTTTTTGCTTATTTAATCTGTTTAGGGTATTTGTTTGTTTGTTTGTTTTGGCTGTATGATTATTTGATTGGTTGGTTGGATGGTGGGGCGGCACAGTGGCGTAGTGGTTAGCGAGGTTCCATTCCTGGGTTCTGATGTTTCTGTGTGGAGTTTGCATGTTCTCCCTGCGCTTGCGTGATTTTCCTCTGGGTACTCTGGTTTCCTCCCACAGAGGGCATGCACATTAGGCTAACTGGCTGTTCCAAATTGACGCAAGGTGTGAGTGTGAATGGATGCCTGTGTGTTGCCCTGCAATGGTTTGGCAAGGTGTACCCCGCTTTCGCCCAGTGTCGGTTGAGACAAGCACCAGCCTCCCAATGACCCTAGTTGGATTAAGTGGTTCAGCAAATGATTGGTTGTTTTTTTATCTTCAGTCATTGCTTTAACCTGAGCAGAGTGACCCAGAGGGTGCATGGTTTTTGACGAACATTAAGTATGAATATACAACTTGAGCTCATACATTTACACATCCGTCCACACCTAGGGGGCAACTTAACCAATTGTTCTACCAACTCCTTTTTTTGGAACACACAAAGGGAACCCAAACAGTCTCAATGAGAACACGGAGGCAACAACCTGAGCTGAGACTCATCCTAGAGACGCCGGAGCTATGAGATGATCTCGCTGCTTGATTGACCACCATGTCACCCATGTGTATTCATTCAGATTAACGAAATAAAGTATAAGTACCTTGCCAGGTTGACCCTCGCATGCATACAGGTTCGCTAGAAGCCCAAAGTCGCAGTCACAGAACCTGTCACTGTATTTCTCCTGCAGGCATTTCCCATCTGCTGGGTTGACGGAGGAGAAGTAACTGGCATTGACAGCAGGTTTGCCTTCATGCTCCGTCAACACCAGAGGCATCAGCTTTGAAAAGTAACATAGTAAGCAGTAAGAGATACACTCACAGCACCAAATGTTGGATATTCTGTCCTACATTACTCCACATATTATTAAGTGGTGACGTGAATGCTCGTCATTACCTCTGCATTCATACCAACAGTCTTTGATGACACGGCACCAGCACCAAGAATAAATGCCCCGGGCAGCTGCAGCTCCTTGGCTATAGTGTTCATGTTATACACCTAAATAATTTGAGCTGTTTTAGTAACCTCAGGTTATGCAATAAAATGCAAACAGATCATTATTCAGGATTTAGTGATACTTACCTTGTCCACTTGAACCACTGGGACCAAGTAGGGCACGCCACCAACATCAGTAATGCGAGGGTTACCACAAAGTCCTGTTGAAGTAGGGAAGAATAGAAAAGACTCATGGAGTGCAAAATACCTCCTCCAAACAGCATATATACGGGGTAATGGTTTAATTGGTCATGTGCTAGTCTTACAATATGTTCTATAGTACGTGGATGTGCTTGAATTAGCGAAAAAAAACCCTCTCTGATTTGTGGGATTTATGGCACGACTGTAGTTTGACCTTTAAACGTCACTCAAGGTCAAAGGTATCTGTCTCATTTGAAAGTTTATATATGGTTTCTGATTAGTGTTCCATAGTAACGACATGTCTATCGGCACTCGTTTCGACGTTATTAGAGCTCCATCGCCAGACATTTGGGACCTTGCTCTGACCTTAACTGTTGACCGAGACATTCCAAAATCAAAATATCTTTGGGACTCCAGTAGCACTGTGTCCCTACCAAATTTGGTGAAAATCTGTGCATGATTTTGTTTGCAGACAAACAAACAAACAAATGCAAAGTCTGTTTTGTTGCGGCGGTACAAACCGTTTTTCGTATCACTTTACGGCGAGCTGGTTTTGTATGGTACACTCACTGCGTATGAATTATGTGTTCATTTTTTTTTGCATCCCCGGAATCACCCTTTACCTGTTATTAAAGATCGCTTTTATTACATCTGCCCTTATAACTTGTACCACCAACAAAGTAACAACATATCTTTGTCGAGCTAGCTACTAGACTAGCTAGTTAATTTGCTGGTTGTTCATTGCTGTTATGCCAAGTTTGTTTTGGGTTTATAAAACCAGTATATGCTGCGAAATAAAAGCACATACTATTAGCCAATTTGATAGAACCCAAATGAAAAAATAAACCAAACCAACAAAAGCCTAGACAAACGACACGAAACAGTTCTTGTCCAAAATATTATTTGTGAAGCTAATTAATCAAAATAACATTAAACTTATACTGATATTTACATTCATTCATTCCACGAAATGCTTATTCCTACGAGGGGCGTGGGGAGGCTGGATCCTATCTCACCTGACTCTGGGTGAAGGTGAGGTACACCCTAAACTGCTGGTTGATCCATTGCCAATTAGCCTAATGTGCATGTCTTTGGACCGTGGAAGGAAACCAGTGTACCCAGATGAAACCCACACAAGCACGGGGAGAACATACAAACTCCTCACAGAAACGCCCTCAGCAAGCCCGGAACTCATACCCAGGACCTTCTTGCCGTGAGGCGGACGTGCGAACAGTTACACCACCCTGCCACGTGATATTTACATTCATAATCCAAATGTATGTATTCTTCAGGTATTTATGTACTATTGCAGACCAATTAGGAACCGAGGGCCACAGATCGAACCTTCCGGTACGTACAGGCATGTTCTGGGAATGTTTCTGGGATGTTCGGAGGATATGGGACATTTGAGAAGCATCACATTCTTCATAGTTGGATTTTAAAGAAGCAGTTTGTAATGTTTTGAGCCTCCTGTCTGTAACTGGCTGTGGTGTAAATTTGCAAAATAGATTAAAAGCCAAGTTGTACACAGTAGACACGCAGCTCTAAGCTCATTTCCAAGTTGAAGAAATTAGTACTGCAGTAAACACTGCATGGTAATTATGTGAATCATAGTTTTATAGGAGATCTTTTATATGAGAAGGTACAATGGTGCAGTATTTACAATTGCTGGTTCCAACCTGAGCTGATCTTGATCTTGATACTGATCCTGAGTTAGAATGCATGATCTTCACGTGCTCATATTAGTGTCGCTATGGCTTTCCTCCTGGTTCTCCGGTTTCCTCCTACCTCCCGAAAACTTGCTAGTAGGCGCAGTGTCCCTAGGTATGTATATTTTGCATTTGCCCTACGATGCTGTGTACCGTTCAGGATACGAATCCCTAAGCCATAAAATAAATTATGCTCTTACTCCAATTATGTTTTTTTTTTTGCAGAATCTTTACAACTTTGATGCTAAAACGTCATGCGGTTGTCTACCAGACTGACTCCATACCTTTGACAGGAAACTTGAAAGGATGCTGTGTGAGATCTGGACACTCACTCACACACACTTTTACATCTTCAAAGTTCTTCCCGAGTCCCTTCTCCAGCACTGTTGCAAATCAGTAAACCCATTAATGTCACCAGTGCAATGTGAAGTCATAAGATCTCATCAACACACTCTTATCACACTGATCAGGCAAAGAGAAATGCAGGGTTGAACTTTGAACTCTTGCAGCAAAGCAACTGTTTACAAGCATTTTAAAAATTATTATTATTATAATTATTATTATTATTATTATTGGTGTAAATTCACGCAAAATCTCTCACCTTCACACAATTCCTCGAGATTAGGCACATGTAGCTGGAATTTTTCGGTTTTAGTGCCTGCCATCCTGCAGCCAACAGACACACATGCACTCACTCACACCACACACAGATCACATGATACACAACACTGCTCAGGAAGGCTGGCTTGATGCCGCGTTCACTGTACACACCTATCATAAAGTGTTTTCTAATGATCACTACTTGATACATAAGCTTATTTGCTATTGTTTATATATATATATATCTATATATCTATATATATATATATATATATATATATATATATATTTTTTTTTTTTTTTTTTTTTTTTTATCCCCTTCTCTTCACTTTAGTGCTGACATTTAAGTATGGCAAGCGAATAATTTGAGCTTTTTTTTTTTTTTTTTTTTTAGCTTTACTTGCAAAATAGCAAATGAATTAAAAGATGCAGCCCAGTTTAGATATTGACCAAAGTACATACAGACGGGTTGAATTTTCGACATTTGTCCAAAGGAAATTGTTAAGTTTGTTAACGACATAAATGCTGTTAGCATGCCATAGTGATTAAAGTTAGTATTAGAGCTACCAAGTTTAACAAAAATCCCTACAGGAATAAAAAAATGCCACCTAATTTATCATTCATTCATTTTCGAAGCCGCTTAATCCTGATTAGGGTCGCGGGGAGGCTGGCGCCCATCTCAGCCGACTCTGGGCGAGGGTGGGGGTACACCCTGGACAGCTCGCCAGGCCATCACAGGGCAGAAACACGCTGACGGCAATCCAATGGCCTACTCTTTTCGAACGACAGCAATGGTTCTTTCAGACAGTGAGAGACATGGCTGGCCGTTGATAACCCAGTTAGCTGCACTGGGGGGACAGCAGTGACAACCCGGTGATAGTGGGGCTTGAACCCCCGACCTTCGGATCAGTAACCCAGCACCTTAACCACTGAGCCCCCACTGCCCCCACATTATTATTATTATTATTATTATTACCATTACTACAACTACTACTATTTGTTGTTTATTTTTACAACAAACAGACAACAAAGTACTACTACTACTACTACTACTACTAATATTAATAATAATATTATTAATAATAATATTAATGATAATAATAATAATGATAATAATAATAATAATAATTATTATTATTATTATTATTATTATTGTTATTATTATTATAAATTAATAATAATAAATTGCTCGAGATTTAGGAATGCATAAACTTCACCCTTGCGCTCTTGAATGCACCCTGATACCGCTCGCTCTTGTCATCAACTCTTAAAGCTCTGTGATTGGTCCGTCAAAAAACTACAGCGCTTCCTGTAGTCGTCCCGCCCCCTGGACGTCCGGCTTCCTGTTTTCCTTCCAACAACCTGTCCGATATTTAACCCACGTGTGTGTGTGTTTAGGAAGCTTGTTTAAATGTTTGTGAAGGATTTAAGGAGCTCTAAGTTTCCCGAACGTCTTTCACAACAGAATAGATTCTGACGGAAGTCACTGGGAGCGCGTGACATGGTTACACGGTTTATTGTGTGACTAGAGTTAGCAGTTAGCATGTTTGTGGGAGTGAGGTAGTAAACAGTGGGTCATGGAGAATCTTAGCGACTCTCAGAGAGATGCTCTGTTTGAAACTCCTGCATCCGACAGGTAAGTGGTTCTGAAGAGAAAAGTGTCCTTACGTCAGTCTTGTAAACCTCCTGCACCGCACACTGCTAACACTGACCGTTTAGATGAAACAGCGAGTCAATACTGAAGAATCGATTCTTTGAACTGAAGAGTCGATACTAAGAATGCATAATATTTATGTGCAAGATAGGAATGTTATGTATTCTCTAGGTCTCAAGGGATTTCTGTTGCTTGTAATTCGTAAGTATTTGCACATTCATCTTCATTCATTCATTTGTCCAAACACTTAATCCTTTTAAGGACGCAGGCAGGCTTGAGCCTATCTCTGCCGGCTCAGGGCACACCCTGAACAGCCTGCCATACCGTCGCAGTGCAACATTTACACTCGCACACACATCTAGGGGCACTTTGGAACAGCCAGTTATCCTAATGTGCATGTCTTTGGATTGTTGGAGGAAACCCACCTAAACGCAGGGAGAACACGCAAAACTCCACAAAGAAACACCAACACCGAGACCCAGGACCTTCTTGGCGCGAGGCGGACGTGCTAATCACTCCTTCTTCAGTAAATACTTCATCCTGGTCAGGATTGGGGTGGGGTCTGTCCCAGGAACACTGACCCTGAGGCAGGAATAGGTTCTGAATGAGATGCCAGTCCCCCAAAATACTGTATATACAACTTTATTGCTTAAGAGAAGAAAAAAACGCAGTTCGGTCAGCAAGTGGTTTTTTTTCTTCTTGTATACCTTGATTGCTTAATCTGTAATCTTAATCCGCCCAATGCATTTTTTTGGAGAAAAAAGGATGATCTCATGATATATAGATTTAAAGGCACCTGATTTCTCTGCTGATGTGTATATGCTCTTTAAAATGTCCCTGCAGCCATCCCTTTATTTCTATACATCCTATCTCTCTTTTTTTATTTTCAGTGATTCTGGCGAGAGCTTGTTTTTGACCCAGTCGGTGACTTCAGCAACGAGGACTGCTAAAAGACGTCGTCCATCTGATACACCCTTCAGTCCCTTCAGTCAAGAGTCAGAGGATGAGCAGGAGAGAGACGGCAGTGCAAATGCACAGCATGGAGACTTAAAGGAGTGGAGCGACTGTGATAGTGGAACTAGTTTTACTGACTTGCGTAGGTGGGGATCACCAGTAAATACCGGTAGCGGTATTAACCGCCAGCCTCACTCAAGGCATCATAAAGTACCTCTGAAGAGGATAGTGTTCCCTTTTCTGAAGAAATCCGGCTCGAGAGAGCTTTCTTGCCGAAAAAATCAAACGATAGTGGTAAGGATGTTGTCAATGAATATGAAAGTAGTTTTAAAGAAAACTGCACAAACTATGGCTTGCTAGACATGATTTTCTTTTTCTTTTCTTTTTTTTGCTTGTTAGACAGACTGCCTTTAGTTGCCTTTAGACTGCCTTTAGCTTTGATTACGGTGTTGGTGATGGCATTGTTTCGATAAACTTATGCAATGTCATAACATTTATTTCCTTCCAAAGTTGCATTAGTTTGATCTTGTGTTGAGGAGGGGTGAGTCAAACCACTGCATAAATTTTTACAAAATCTTCCAAGCACATTCAATAGGGTCTGTGCTGCCAAGGCATGTCTGAAAATGATTCCTCATGCAACCTGAATATATCGGATATGTTATATAGTATGTGGACGTGACCAAATTTCTAACAAAAAAAACCAAAATAAAAATAAATAAACTCCCCCATTTGAAGGGCTTGGTCTTTCAAGGACACTCAAGGTCAAGGGTAATTGTCTTATTTTAAAGTCCCTATTAGGCTTCCTGTTCGTGTTCCATTGTAATAACATGTCTGTCACAACCTATTTTGAAGTGAAATTTTGAACCCTGCTTTGACCTTAACCTTTGACCGTGACATTCCAAAAACAAACCTTTTTGGGACATGGGTAGGGTAGTGTGCATCTGTTCATGGGTGTGGTCAGAATTTTGTGTTTCTGAGTTTTGGTGGAGTTAAAAATAAAATATATCTGGAAGTAAGTGATTTTTTTTTTTAATATTACCATTACAACAGCATTTAAGCTCATTTACAGCTTTTTAATCTTTATCAGGATTCAGAGATCGGTGGGTTCTTTAAATGCATACTGAAGCTCAAAAAAGGACACGGAGAAAAAAGAAGAGAACTGTGCCCATCTGACGTGCCTACTGAGTGAGTTCAACATTGCAGTATATGAAACATTAACACAGTGTGTATTTTATTGGCATTTTAGTAATTGTTTGTGGTGTTAGAAAAACCTTCAACAGTGTATTGGACTAATGCAAAGTGGACCCATTATCAATACAATGATTTAATTATAATCAACTCAACTGAAAATTGATTAGCTATACATATTGACTGTTTGTAGTTGAGCTGGGTGTTATGACAGAATGGTATGTTGGCATACAAAGTTACATCAAGTTGTTGTTGAGCATTTCTACTCAGGTGCAAAATTAAAAAAAAAAACCAAAAAAACTTTAGCGAAAAGGTGGAATTACTTCACATCACTGTAAAGTCTCAAAGGGCACAATGTTGAGCATGCCAGTGTAAAGAGTTGAGTACACACTGATCACGCTCTCTGAGCATAAAAGCACTCGTAAAGTGAAAAAGAGCCTGCGCAAAGTTAAAAAAAAAAACTTTTTTTGAGTGTGGGATTGTGCGTGCAGAGAAGAAAGTGCTTATATGAATTTTAAGACTGATTAAATGCCATAAACAGTATTTTGTCTGCATTAATACATATGACAAGAAATCTCGACGATGAAACATAATTACACATGCCATAACGACACACACATGTAAGGACATGGTCCTGATTCATATAATCGAAAAACTGAGGTTTTGAAAGATGGTCAGTATCCTTGACCTCAGGTATGTAATGCCTAGCCTGAGACACATCACTGATGACGATTTGGCATGTTTTTATGGAGAATGTCAGGTCATAAATAATTTATTCCAAATAAAAGAAGAAAATTATCAAATCTGATGAAAGCATAGTGTTGTCATTTTAGGCCAGTAATTTAATTAAAATAATGTAATATATACCTTTACCGTGATTTTTATTTATACTGCGATAGATTTCGATCACAACGCCCACCCTTAGATTGTAGTTATGGTTAACATTGTGTAACAGTGGTGCTGAGTTCCCTCTCTAACCTTTCTGGTTAATAAGACAAAAATATTCATGTTTTCAAGTAATGCTGAACTTGGAACTGCTCTGGCTTTAAGAGTTTAATGTGGTGGAACACTGGCACCGGAGACTCCTTTCATAAATTATGATTGTCAGAACTGTTGTTAGGAAATTACTCAAAAGTGCGAAAAACCTGATTTGCAAATGCAGTAGCACTATGGTGGAAATATTATTACTGTAGAACCATTACCAAAGTAATACATAATACACCTTCTTCTGTGTTTGATTTGTCTGCCCTTTGTTAGCCTTTTATTTATTTTATTATTATATAAATGTATTTATTTATTTATTTATTGCAGATGGGAGCAACAGTATTTGGAGGAAAACGAACATAATAACGAGGACATTAGAAAACTGGTATATTTCACAGTTATCTTTTCACTGCTCTGATGTTTACACTTTTCAAAATATTTTGCCATGCAAGAAAAACTGAATAAAAAAGAAACCCTGAGATCATTAATTCAGCAAACGAACCAATCAGTTTATGAATTCTGAAGAACTGACATTTACAATATTAATTGCTGCTTCACAGAACCATTTCCCACCAATCCCGATTTAGTTCATTAAGATGAAATTGAATACATAAAGGAGTGCTATGTAGGATTTAGGGGCTCTGTCAGCACAAATGGAATATAATATACATAAATATGTTTTCATTAGTGTATTTTTACCTGTTACTATGCATGGTTGCGGTTTTTGTAAGTTTAGATTGAGCCCTTTTTATCTACAGGATGCAGGGGCTGATCCTTTTCCACCAAGTCATCATGGATAGAATCGACAGCGCTCTGAGAGAGTGCCTTCCACTTTTTTAAAGGAACGGTGGATATTTTATTCCCCTACTTTAGTCATAGCTAATTCCAACCAGTCAGTTATTGTTTCCCTGTCACATGTGACCACCATCTACCAAGAAGGTGCGAGAGCAAGCATGTGCTTCCTCAGAGACACGTGATGCTTGCTCTCTGCTTCCTTTCGAACTGCTGCGCATGTATATTTAGGAACAGCATTACACACTTGGAGGTAAATCATGTTGTTTGTACGACCTCAAATGATTGGCCAGTGATCGCTTTAAGTGACAGGAAGGCAAATATATGCTATGTATGCTATCCCTCCCTTCCCTCAGAGCTCAGCATGCCGGCTTTCATGAGCCCCTAGCCTCTGATTTCTGCTTGCACCAACCTGGATTCAAACTCATGAGCTTCAGGTTGATTGTGCCACACCTTGTTGCTGCGCCACTCGGGAGCTTTGCCACTCAAGAGTATAGGAAGTGAGGGGCAGTCAATAGGTTGAAGCCTGCACAGTTGCCCCTTAACATCAGTTGATTTTAGTTGTTAGGAATTCATCAAATTAGCACTTCACAAATAGTATGCCATGTAGACCCATTTCACTTTTTTGAGGTAGAGAAGTGTTAAAAATATACTGTATTGTGATGGATATTTTTCTTTTTGATGTTCTTGTGTCTGAGATCTCCTGGTTGGCAGGTTACCCAAGTGGCAAGAGTCCTTTTAAACACCATTCTGAAGTTAAAATTTGGAATTCGATTCTAATATTTGATTTTCCGGATGTTTCATGCTTATGATTGATTTATTGAATCATTCTTATTCTTTAGTTTTGTCTCAAGCTGTTAAACAACAGACATTGTTCTTTTTTTTGCTAATCACTTGTCTGATTTTGTTTCAGAATACAGATTGGTTTGTTCTGACCACCTATAAAAACAAACTAAAAAGTTGGCTAGAATCCATGACATGGAAACGCACACAAGCTTTAAGAAATTGCACTGAGCAAAGAAAAAAATGTCGAGAAGAGCAGAAGAAACGCCATCAAACCCGGAAAGTTTCCAAAGATCAGATGGAGCCTCAAGATGTCACAGATCTACCTAGTGAGAGCAGCTCATTCAATATCCCTCAAACATCTAAAACTAAAAAAAAGCGTGAGAAAAGCAGGAAACCTCCTACTGGATCTTCTTTCTCTCCCTGTTCTTCCACTTCTTATCTTTCCCCTAAGAAGTCTCCCTTTGTTCAAAGTTTCTTGATGGATCATCAGGAGGAACACACCGGGAACCAGCCGCAAGTTCTAGTCAATTGCTCACAATCACAAACCATTGACTGGAATCAAGCCATGCAAATAGAGAACCAGATGGAACCAGTTGATGAAATGGTAGTTGAGGAGACGCAGTGGTCAGGTCCAGACCAGGATGATGACGAAACCCTGATTTTGGAGGACTACCCTATGGACAGAGATGGGATGCAGAAGGGTGTTCATTGTGAGGTAGTGGAAAATGAAGGCCTGAGTAGTGTTGGAGGCAGTTTATTTAGCTCACAGGACCTTTTTCAGTTGGCAGATCATCAAGCAAGTCCTTTAAAAGAGGCTGTCACAATACATGCATATCCATCCCTGCCATTAGAGAATTGCACAGGATCCAAAGGAAACGATTACTCAAGTACAAGTAAGGATATCCTCATGGTTGAACAGGAAGAGAAGACCGAGACCCCACTGTTTAACTGTGGTGGGCTAAAGTTTCTGAAAAGGAAAAAGGGTGAAAGGCCTGCAGTCTTTGAGATCTCTGAAAACATGGCACCAGTACAAGTTGGTCCATGTACGAATGAAGGCTCTGGAGCTCATTTGGATGGCATTGTCAAGGTGAAAAAAAGGGAAAAGGTAAAAAATGATGGGTTGTTGAAGGAACCAGTTGACAGCTTCCCAGATATAAGTGTTTCTGCCGACTTAAATCTGTCTTTTCAGGACTCTACAGCAGTTTGTGCTTCAGTGAGTAAAATTAAACAAAATAAAAAGAGAAAAAAAGAAAAACATGGTCAACCAACTCAGGATGATGATCGAATTGGTGGGGAAGAGGCTATCCATATCACTAATCAAGGTTATGCTTCTCTGGTTTCCATACCCGAGGGAACTGTGCAACTAACCAGAAGTGATTTTGCTGGTCAAGTCAGTAATACACAAGTTAATAATGATCATCTTGAGTTTGATGCTCTTAAACCACAAAGGAAAAAGAAGGGAAAGAAGAGCCCTGGGATGTCTGAAGGGATGGTCTCCTCTCTGTGCAGTGAAGAGTCTCATTCAGATCATGGCAACAAAAAGGTCAATGAAGAAAAGCAAAAGTTTTTCAGTAATGTTGGAGAACAAGAAGTAGAAAAGATGCCTTCAGTCAGGAATAGTTTTGGGGAGCCATTGGATAACATCCCTGAAATACCAGAAGGCCTAGAAATCCAATCAGTGAATAGTGTAGATTTAAAGACCAATGACTCTGTAACTCCAAAGAAGAAGGATAAAAGGAAACGGCAAGAAAACATGGGTGTTGAGGCACCGTTGGCAGAGATGACTGAATATGAGGAGACTTCAGTTATTATTCAAGATTCTGAGCAGCAAGCACATGAAGTGATTCCAGTGAGAAAGGAAAAAAAGAAAAAGAGGAAAAGAGACAGAACTGAAATATGTCAGGAAGAGCAAGCATCTACAAATGCAGCTGTGTTTCTTGAGCTTGGAGACACGGCAGAATTCTGTATGCCAAGTACTAGAATTGAGACTGGAGCGATTGGTGAGGAGGAAGGTCTGGGTGGGTCAGAACCAGTGGTGAAGAAGGAGAAGAAGAAGAAAAAGGGGAAAGGGGACAGAAATGAAACACATCAAGAAGAGCAAGCATCTACAAATGCAGCTGTGTCTCTTAAGCTTGGAGACATGGCAGAATTCTGTATGCCAAGCACCAGAATTGAGACTGGAGCAATTGATGAAGACGAAGGTCTGGGTGGGTTAGAACCAGTGGTGAAGAGGAAGAAGAGGAAAAAGGAGAAAAGAGACAGAAATGAAACACATCAAGAAGAGCAAGCATCTACAAATGCAGCTGTGTCTCTTAAGCTTGGAGACATGGCAGA
>JAQMYF010000005.1:24867649-24878747 GCA_030014195.1 Neosilurus mollespiculum | reverse complement strand
GAGATGAGGGAGAGAGGGAGGGGGGAGATGAGGGAGATGAGGGAGGGGGAGATGAGGGAGAGAGGGAGGGGGAGATGAGGGAGAGAGGGAGGGGGAGATGAGGGAGAGAGGGAGGGGGAGATGAGGGAGGGGGAGATGAGGGAGGGAGGGGGGGGGGGAGGGGAGGGGGAGAGAGAGAGAGTGTGCACTCAACTCATTTTCCTGATCAGACCTGTCTACTTGTCATGGCATCACATTATTGTTTCATGTCTTTTTTTTGTTTGTTTGTTTGTTTTTTTAACAAGAAAAACATTCTGTAAATCTGGGAAATTAATCTTGTGACTACGGAAACCGTATAGTTATTACGAGATAATGCTACTGTTATAGAGTTCCGTACAGCAGTAACGTCCTGGTTTGGAGTTTGCATGTTCTTCCTGTGCTTGTGTGGGTTTCCTCGGGGTACGCAGGTTTCCTCCTACAGACCCAAACCATGTACATTAAGCTTGGTTGGTCCAAATTGCCCCTAGATGTGAGAGTGTGTGGTTGTGTGTGTGTGTGTGTATTTGTGTGTCTACCGTGTGATGATCTGGTGATCTGCTGTTCGATTTTGATTTACTGTATTATTCTCTGCATTTAACCCTTTCAAAGTGAACGCACACACTTGGAGCAGTCGGCAGCCGTACTGTGGTGCCTGGAGAGGTGCCTCGCTCAGGGCACTTCAGCCATGAAGGTGGAGGACAGGGAGGTGTGACTGCCACATATTTTTCCGGCCAGTTCGGGAATCGATCCAACAACCTTTCATTCCCAAACACACTTCTGTAACCATTTAGGCCACAGATGCTCCCAGCGTTCACCTAGAGTCGGCTGTGATAGGCTCTAGCCTCCCTGCGGCCCTAGTAAGATCAAGCAGTTAGGCAGATGAATGCGTGATTGGCTGTTATCACAAGCAAACATGCTGTTACTACAATAAAACAACCTGGTACAGTAAAGTACAGTTCGTTGCAGCACTTCATTGATCGCCAAACAAATTTAGTATGATACACAGGGGCAAGCTGAGTAAATAAATTACCCAGTTTTCAAACGATCTTGAGGTTTACTAAAACTCTTAAACTCACCCATATGACCCATCTGAAAAAGTAACTGTCCACTAAGTCACATTAAACAAATTTAAATAAAGGCTTAAACTAGACAGGCCATGCCAAAGATTTATTGGCGCCAGCCATGTCGAATCTATACATCACTTAAATACAACATTTTCAGCAATATGAAGGTCCCTAAAAGTTCTTAACTAACACATTATGCCTCAATCAAAGGCTTCCAGAACACAAGAACAAAGTATATTATAATTCATCAGTCAGGAAAGGGTTACAAAACAATCTTAAACTCTGGGACTCTGGTGAACCACAGTGAGAGCCGTCATCCCCAAATGGAGGAAATATGCAACCGTGGTAAGTCTGTCTAAGAGTGGCTGACCTCGCAAACTTACCACAAAAAATATGAAAAACTTATCCAAGAAGTCACAAAAGAACCCAGAAGAACATCTAAGGTTCTGCAGACCTCGTTTTGCGTAGTAAATGTCAGTGTTCATGGTTCCTCCCTTAGAAAGACACCGCAAGAAAAATGGTATACTCGTGAAAGTGGCAAAGTGAAAACTACTGTTAATCAAGAGAAACGTGAAGACGTGTCTAACATTTGCCAGCAAATTTCGTACTTTTGGGGATGGCATTTTGTTGAATTTCTAGGATTTCAGAATCGGTGACGGTGGCAAACCAGGAGGTTTGTCCGTTGTTTTGATTTTAGCATTATCCCAAATTTCCAAGGTGGATAATATTTACAATCCTGAAATAGCGAACCAATCAGATTGCCCCGTTCCTGTTTAGTAAATGCATGTATTAGTTCCTCAGTTCTGAAGTATTAATTAGGTAGTAATGTCTAAGTCAGTGTAAAGTGTTCCCATTCAAGTCAAATCCCTTGTATATGCTAATGTGCTCATGTTATAGTCCAGTTCCTATGGTGAAATGCTTTAGGAAAAAAATTCTAATTTTTTAATATGCCGTCCACACGAGGAACCCCAATTCTACCACAAATCTCTCTTCAAACAGTTGTTTTTGTTTTTAAGGGATTCTTTAAGTAATTTCAAGCTTACTTTATTGTCTAGACGTAAAACTAGTCACCCAAGTTTCTTGCTGCATTGTCTGTTATTGAACTCCATCAGTCGTCATGAATCTGTTTAAGGACTGAACTGGAAATCAGTTGCCTCATGATCTCACATCAAGTCCCAAAATGGCTCCCAAGAAGAAAATAGCTTTTCAGTGCCTTAAACTTGAGGTCGAAATTGTGTTTTGTCTTACAGAGAACGACAATTTCACCGAGAAAAAAAAAAAATGTACATAAGACAAATGTATTCTGGGCTGAAAACGACGTCATTGTGTGTATTGTTCAGTGCAATTCGAGCCTAATTGAGAGTTGATTGGTGCGAAACTCTGTACGAGGTCCAAATAGACACGATTTAAAACGTTTTATTGTTCGCTTGCAAATGTGCCTCGTGTGCAGCTTTGATTCTTTTTTGTTGTTTTTTGTTATTAATTTAAAAGATAAACCAATCTACCGTCCATTCATGAAAGCTTTTAAAGCAGTGTAAGGACGAAATAAAATGCCATCATCGTAATTAAAATACAGTCCTCCGCTCCAGCTGCTAAAATACAATCCCTTCTTCTATGGAACCGTTAATGCTGGTCGGGTGGTATTGTTCATCTCATTTACATGTTGGAGGGGAAAAAAAGTGTTTGTGTGGTCAATAAGGCTCCGTATTGATGCTTCCAGGCACAGCTCTGTGTTTATATATTCATTAGTTGTTAATTTCTTTTCAGCCGATACCTGATATACCTCATTTGCTGTCATTCCTGTCATTTTGAGTTAGTTTTTTTTTTTTCCTTCTCCTGTCTAGACATGACCACGAACTACAAAACATGGTGATATTTCAAAGCTCAATGGCTTCCTTTCAGCTTAAGTTGAAAAAGTAGTGAAGCAGATTATTTCATTTTAAAATCAATGTTAATAATTGGCTTTGGGGGTACACATTTTACATGGAACGTGCCTGTAGAGAGTAAACCATTAAAACCTGGGTTGATGTTTACTTTAGAACATCCTCCATTGGTGAGCAAATAAAGACTTTTTTGCTGAACAGCCGCCTTTTAAACAGCTTTTGTACAGATATTGTGAAAGAGGTCTGTCTAGGATTAAGGGAAGGAGTCTGGTGTGACAGTGTTTTGTAACTTCAAACTATAATGTAACAAACTTGTTTTGTGGCTGTTTCACAACATGTGACGTACAGTAACTACACATGGATAGAAACTTCTTCATTAAAAAAAGAAAAAGAAGGGCACTCAGAGTGTAGGGAACCTCCACCATGCAGCGTGGATAATGTAGCAAACAGTCCCTATATGGCTACAGGTTTTAATTACCCATGTGCTCATCTTATAATCTGTTCGATAGTGCATGGATATGACGAAATTTGTGAGGAAATACTCTCCTGTTTAAAGGTTTTTACATTGGGCCGTTGGACCCCCACCGTGCTAAGACCCCTGGGCAGGGTCTTAACCACATGTGCCTCTGTCCACCCAGCAGTATAACTGGGTACCAGTAAAAATACTGGGAAGGTAACTTGCGATCGACTAGCGTCCCATCCAGGAGGAGTTGAACTCCTTGTCGCTTTACGCTACAGAAACTGAGGATAAGCACCGGCCTGATAAGCCACTAGGCCCGGGTGTGAAAGCCCAACAGACTTACCTTAAAGGTTTTACAAAATGGCTGGAGTTTGAGCTTTGATGGTCACTCAAGGTCAATTGGAATTATCTCATTTGAAAGTCTATACGTGGTTTCCGCTTAGTGTTCCATGTCACTCGTTTCAAAGTTGTTAACCGAAAATTGCCAAGACCTTCATATACACCTTTCTAAAGATGAAAGGAAATTGTTTCATCCGAAAGTCCATATATGGAACATTCATTATTTTTGGATGGAACAATTTCCTTTCATCTTGAGTGACCTCGAAAGGTGTCCATAGAAACTCTATCTTCATAGTTTTGTGACCTTGCTCTGACCTTCACCTTTGACCTAGACATGCCAAAATCGAAACATTTCTTGGCCTCAGGTAGGGTAATGTCCCCACCAAGTTTGGTGATAATCTGTACACGGGTGTGGTCAGGGTTTTGTTCACTGTCAGATGAACAAAGCAAAAAAACGTTGGTGATTACAGTACCTCCGCCAAAACTCAAACTCATTAAAATATGTGCTTTGTTTCCTTCCAAGGGCTTCATCTTTTAAATAGTTGATATGATTTACAGGAACATCTATTATATTCACCTTTCAACTTAGCCACGTGTTGCAACTTTGGACAATGGATTTTCACATCATGTTCTGGCAACACCTAATCACAGAACTGACCCCGCTCAGTTGTATTATTATATGAGCATGCAAGATAAAGTCTTTTTTTTTTTTTTTTTTAAAGCATGCTAGTCGGAGATCAGTTACAGAAAGACGCTGCCAACAGGGAGTAACATTCTATTTCTGTTCCATAGAACTTTACAGCCAAGATTTATGCTTGTGGGAGTGAATCATAGCAAGGTTGTAAAAGCTTAGTCAAAATGGTTGTAATGTTGTATATCCAGTAACAGTTCAGGGGGGACTGGGGCTCATTAAAAAAAAAAACACTTGGTGAGGTCTGCAATCAGTAAGCAATGTTAGCTAACAACTAAGCTTTTTGGAGGTGTCAGTTTACTTACGTTATTATCAAACAAATGCTTACTAAATCTCGTACGTAGAAGCTAGCAAACCCTGAATATACCGCGATCATGCTACGATTGACTTCATGTTACTCCTGCCGCCATTTAAAAGTTTCATTTTACAAACTACTGATTACCCGGCAGCACTGTTTATATTAACATGCTAGTTTATTTCATTGATGTTTCTATAGTGATATATAGCTTCACATGCTAATCTAAAGCTAGGAATAATAAACTGGCAAGAACAACAGGACGTCATGAAGACAATTCATAATTATAACATAATAATTAGTTAAAGTATATACTACTCAAGAACATAAAAAGCCGACGAAAATTATATTTTTATGGTTTATTTTTTGCAATTTATTTAATATTTTTTTAAAGCATGACAATAGTTCCAGTTGTACCATCTTTTGAAACGAATTCAAATTAATTCAAAGTTTAAAAAAAGAATAGCTTTCTTCTCATTTTTGAGTATTTTTTTGAATTTCTAGAATGTCAGATTTGATACCAGTGGCAAACCAGGAATTTTCGTTCACAGTTTTGACTCAACATTAAACCTGACAAACTATTGAACATAAATTGCTGCTGTATAAGCGGAACTCAATACTTCTGGACACCCAGTTCTTGCTACGTCTCACCACTTCACACATCACTGATTCTTTTCCTAAAACATCATGCCCCCCTGTACTGTATTCCAAACCCCTGACCCTTCCCCTATTAAATTTAACCTGGCACACCATCATCTTTCCACAGCACGCCAGGCGGAGACGAGCTGCCATATGAAGTCCAGCAAGCTAAGGAAATCAATCGGATATTTGGACCGAAGGGAAGTCCAGACGCCTACGATGTCATATTTGACCTCCATAACACCACATCCAACATGGGCTCCACACTCATCCTGGAGAGCTCAACAGACCACTTTAACCTTCAGATGGTGCATTACATCAAAGTGAGCAGCTTTTGTACTTCCTGATATTTATAGATGTTGACTTGTTGAGTATCAAGGGAAAAAATTCGAAAAGAAAATTCATATTACTCTTAGAAATTACCATACAGAAATTTTGCACCTGAAACTATTTTGTCTCATTTTGTAGTGAAACCCAGTGAATAAAGTTATATGTAGCATGTAGCTAGCACATAATATTCTGAGCCCTAATAGTGTACTACTGTTTTTCCTACAATGATTTGTTAGCAGTTCTTAAAAGTTTAAGAAGACGAATTCTACGTAAAACTTTTAAAAGTTCCCTTAAAAGAACTAGCTTAGAAACCTTTTAAGCATATACTGTACAATACTGTGGTATACGTATATAAAAATTATTACCTGAAGGTGAGGTGGATATCACTGAGTTAGATTATTAGGCTAATCGTTAATTGTAAAAATCGTTAATATAGCTATCATTAGCAAACCAGTACTAAACACCACTGTTGACAACGATCAGGTCATAGTTTCCCATGTAGCATATACTATTTATTGATTTACTTTAAATTCATAATTAAAGTTTTTAAAGCCATTGTCACATATGTCACACAACACATATACAACAGGTCCATTACAAAAAATAGGGCACATTCCTAGGATAGTTGTCACCCGTTGTAGAGTTGTAGAGTTTTGAACACTTTGCAAAAAATTTTTCGCCTTTCCACATCGGATCCATTTCCTAGGTTTGTTATGCAAAGCCCTATAACATCCTACAGCTGTGTTACGATAAACATACCAATTTCATACTCAGAATTGTACGGTTTTCTTACAGTCGTTCTACAATGAACCCACGGGACTTCCTTGTGTATCGTAGTTTTGTTGTTGAGAATACGTACATCATAAAACATAAGTACGGTGGAGGTACGTCAACCAGGTTTCACCAAAGTATCGTGCAAAAGATTTTATTTATCTTGAAACTATCGTACCACTTTCGTATGAACAATGCCTAGTTTGATTTAGAGACCTGACGTCTTGTCCACAGGACAGACATACAGTACGTATTTTATTTGTGAACACAACTACGTAGCTTTCAAATCTGCTTACCCAAACATACGTCAGTTCCTTCTGTCGTAGGTGCGCTAAATTCGTACGACAAAAATAGGGGCTTAGTATATCTGAACTTTCAATTCATGTATCTTTAGTCACATGATATGTCCTTCAAATACCAACACATGTCTGTTCTTAACACCTTATATGCTGTTTGTTACTAATACAAACTATTTACTGAAGAAGGCCGGAGTCTTGCAGTAGATGCTTAGATCGCACTGTACGCATTGATATCATGTGATCAAACAAGCCTGTTTATTTAGCTTATCGTGATCATGCTAGTAACCCAGATTTCACAGTGTTCAGATACATATCCGTAAGCACCAGGAAACATGCTGTACATTGAATTGTTGAGAAACGTAACATGCCAACTTGTGGGTGAAGTCAAAAACATGTTTCTGTGTCACTTATAATTTCTATAATAGTTTAGGAGCAAAACACTAAACACGGAAATGTCAAGAATTAAGGGACTGTGACATGCAGAAATTGTAACACCTTCATATTGGCCTGTTAACCCACTCATTTTGTAAGGAATCAAACACAGCGTCTGGTGTTTTAGGGAAATAATCAGTGGTAGAGTGGCCTGACGTGAACAGAGTCATGTTATCACAAAGTGTGCCTTGTGTAGCAGAGGTCGGTGAGGTGATTATGGTATCAGCTTACAGTACAGGTGTCAAACTCCAAAGAGCTTTCAAAGAATATGATTATCGTACATTCTTTGCATCGACCATTACCATGAAACCTAATTCATCATCCTTCAACTAGGTGGCAGCAACTTATTACAAGTAAATAGCTAGTTGTTTATAACTCAAGAAAGATTGCATGCCTAGCTTGTCTCTATTACGCGTTGTTAGAAAATGCAAGTGAATAACGGAAAAGAGGACAAATGCCTAAACGAATCATTCGGCCATGCAGATTTCATGGTTGTCCTTTTAGAATAGATGTTCAGTGATTTTTCGGCCCTCGATCACCTTTAAATTTAGTGAGGTGACCCTCAGTGAAAATGAGTTTGACACTCCTAGCTTACAGTGTCACCTGTGTGCCTTCTGCCCAGAAAGCCATGGCTCCAGAGAGCTGCATGGTGCTGCTCAACGAACACCCACAACTCAAGTACGCAACCACCCGCTCAGTGGCCAAGCACCCTGTTGGTGAGTCAAATATTCACATGGTCAATTTTCTTTTAGTATAGCACTGTATTTGGGGCAGCATGGTAGTGTAGTGGTTAGTACATCCAACTCACAGCAAGAAGGTCTTGGGTTCAAGTCCTGTTATTTTTGTGTGGGGTTTGCATGTTCTCCCTGTGCTTGCGTGGGCTTCCTTGGGTTTCCTCCCACAGTCCGAAGGCATGCACATTAGGCTAACTAGTTGTTCCAAATCACCCCTAGATGTGGGTGTGAATGTGAATGGTTGTATGTGTTGCCCTGCAATGGATTGTCGAGCTGTTTAAGGTGTACCCTGCCTTCGCCCAGTGTCGGCTGAGATAGGCTCCAGCCTCTCCCCAATTCTAGTAGGATTAGTGGTCTGGCGAATGTATGAATGAATGAATAAAAGATACTAGACCGTCTTAAGTCCACAGAAGTCACCCCCCGCTGCATCCCCAGTAAAATGGGAGGAGTAAGAACACATCCGGGTATTTGGACTGTACTTAGCTGGATGAACTTTGAATTGGAACATTACTTGGGCTGTAAATTATTACCTTGGGCAGCATGGTGGTGTAGTGGTTAGTACTTCCGCCTCAAAACAAGAAGGTCCTGGATTCGAGTCCAGGCTCGGCTCGGCTCGGGTGTTTGTGTGTGGAGTTTGCATGTTCTCCCAGAGCTTGCGTGGGTTTCATCCAGGTACTCCGTTTTCCTCCCACAGTCTAAAAAACATGCACATTAGGCTAATTGGCTGTTCCAAATTGCCTCTAGGTGTGAGTGTGAATGGTTGTGTGTGTTGCCCCGCAATGGATTTCTGAGCTGTTTAGGGTGTACCCTGCCTTCGCTAGGCTCCAGTGTCCACACGACCCTAGCAGGATTAAGCAGTTTGCCGGATGGATGCATGGATGGATGGATGATGCCTCAAGAAATAACCATTGTTTTTTCGTGACCCATGTAGAGCCCATACTTTATGGGACATTTATGCAGAGATCTAAGTAGGGCTATGCATAGATACCGCCTATCCAATCTGACTGAGTACTTATCGAATTAAACGCATTCTGCTAAGCTTCCTGTTTAGAACAAACGTTCTGTTTATTCTGAGTGATGTATTTGTATTGAGTTACATGGCTGTACTAGACATTTCCAAGGGACTTGGATAGCTGCGAACCTACACACATACATGCATGTTGCAATAACTTACATAACTACAACCACTAGTGAGCAATGTTCACGTGTTATGTAATATCTGTGTCTAAGAGCCTGATATGTATTTTCAGGTCTGGAAGTGGGTCCCCAGCCTCAGGGAGTTTTGCGGAGCAATATCTTCCAGTCCATGCGGATGATAGTGAAGCACGCTCTAGACTTCATCGAGATGTTTAATAGTGGTAAGGCTAGTATTATGTAAAAGAGGTATGTAATAGATGCTAATTACCTAGCAGACTAAATTTTTTTTAATGGGTTGTATGTAAGACACAGTGGGATCTGAAGCCAGACGTAGCGTGACGGTGTCTCAAGATTCCAGTTTGGGAAGAACTCACAGGCATCACATGACCAAGCACATCGCAATAATAGCAGTGGCAATAAAAAAGCTTCCAGAGATTTAAGGATTACAAAGCGTCACGTCCATTACATTATTTGAGAATGCACAGAGCCGTTTATTCTTCTCCCAGCCCACAGCCAGCTGTGTAAATAACAAGAGAAATATTTTTTTTTGTCATAGCAGGTCATTTTATACACTGAGTCATCAAGCCCTGCTGCGAAAATGAACTTGAGAACCGTGACATTTATACTTTTTGAGGAACAGGCTTCTCCTGGTTCTTGTTTTTTTTTTGACATTTACATGGCGCAGAAGAATCAGCCTCGGGCTCTCACGTGTAAGATCATCTGTATCACACACTACACACATACACACACTTTTTGTCCTCCTTCTCTTAAGCGGAAACATGCAGCGAGAGCCAAGGCTTGACGAGTGTGTCTGGTTGTGCTTGTGCATCTTGTGAATAGGGGACTTGTTAAAAGTTGGTTAGTTTCCATGTCGTTAGGAGTGGAACACTGCCGCTGCGTCGTCGCTGGTGAATGCTACCCTCTGAGTGCTGCAACGTGTTTTCCACTCACCCCAACTTTAACTGTTCAGAAGCTGAGTCAAGAAACACAATGACAGTGCAAGACAATACTTAACTTTGGTTGAATATTTTAGGTAATAAAATATTTAAGCGTGTGAAAGTGTAGGTAAATAAATAACATGGATTAGTGACCTTGATGTGAATTATTTTCCTATAAGAGCACATCCTAAAGTGTTTTATTCCTCTTATTACCCCTTCCACCAACACTTACATCACATCCATCCATTATCTATACCAGTAATTCATCAGGGTTGTAGGAGAGACTGGAGCCAATCCCAGCTGATTTCGGCCAAAAAAGCAGGATACACCCTAACTGTCTATTGCAGGGCCAACACACAGGCGCAAACAACCATTTACACACTCCAATGGGTCATTTATAGTAGCCAGTTGATCTACTGTGCAAGTCGTTGGACTGTAGGAGGAAACCCAGAGTACCTGGAGGAAACCCCTGCGACCACACAGATAGACCCTTGGCTGAGATTTAAACCCAGAACCTTCTCACTGTGAAGCAACAGTGCTAACTACTTCCAATCCCAACAAACTGTATCAGTTAAACAGTGACATTCCATTTATAGTTACATGTAATGTGGCATCATTTGTGTTGTTATTTCTTATCACTTATGTTATAGCAGGTACAAACAGTCGTATTTGTTTTGTTACAGACAAAAACCTCTGGATTTTTGTCTGTAACATTTCCAAACGTAAAATATTAGTTATCTAACAGAAAAGTCACTATACTATACATATTAACCTACTACCATACTCACATAACCCATTTACATAATAACCTATTACCATATTTATATAACCTACTGTATTTACATATTAACCTGTCATATTTACATAAACCATTTACATAATAACCTATTACCATATTTATATAACCTACTGTATTTACATATTAACCTGTTACCATATTTACATAACCTATTTACATATAAACTTTTTAACCATATTTATATAACCTACCGTATTTACATATTAACCTGTCATATTTACATAAACCATTTACATAATAACCTATTACCATATTTATATAACCTACTG
>JAQMYF010000005.1:24833719-24855463 GCA_030014195.1 Neosilurus mollespiculum | reverse complement strand
TTGGCCCATTTTTCCTGAGGAGAAGAATCTGCCTAATAATTATGCACACCTTGATATAGGGTGTTGATCTCCTTAGGTGACACCCTCCCTCGTTACACATATACACATCACCTGATATGCATTAAATCCAATAAGCATTCAAGTTTATACAGCTTGGACTTGGAAATTATGGATAAAATGATGATATGGTCAAAATAATCACTTGCCTAATAATTGTGCACACAGTGTAGAAACATGTGGAAGCTGGTGTCTATTTCAGCCAACACTGAGTGAAGGCAGGGTACACCGTAAACAGCTTATCAGACCATCGTAGGGCAACAACTACTCACACTCACACCCAGGGCCAATTTATTTGTCCTTGGGTGTCTTTGGTGGAAGGAAACCGGTGTACCCGGAGGAAGAGAGAGAACGCCCAGGAATCAAACCCAGGGTCTTCATACTGTCAGGTAGACGTGCTAACCACTACGCCACTGTACAGCCCTGACCCTCAGTGTCTTTTTTATAACTTTGTTTCAGCCTCTGGTCCCAAAATTTGACGGTGATATGTCAAGCAGTTCTTGAGATGTAAGCTATAAAAAAAACAAAAAACAAAAATACCCCAGACTAACAGAAGTGAAAACAATACCATCTAAGCTCTAGCGGCTGGTAATTATTCACCTCAGGCTAAGTGGATATTGCACTCCATTTTGACTTTGGGGAATAATTGTTAATTCAGTGGTGGTCAGGTGTGGTTCTTTTGTATTTTCTATTATTATTTTTTTAAATAATTCATTCATTCATTTATTTGCTGAATCATTTACGCCTACTAAGGCAGCAGGGAGGCTGGAGCCTATCTCAGCCAGCTCTGGGCGAAGGTGGGGTGCACCCCGAACAGTTCACCAGACCATCGCAGGACAACACACGCACAACCTTTCACGTTCACACACACCTAGGGGCAATTTGAAACAGCCAGTTAGCCTACTGTGCATGTCTTTAGACTGTTGGAGAAAACCTGAGTACTTGGAGGAAACCCATACAATACGGGGATAACATGCAAACTCCATACAGAAATGCCATGGACTTAATCTCAGGACCTTCTTGCTGTGTTGCTAACCACTTCGCCACCTTGACACACAAAATTAACATTCTGAGTTTATACGATTTTTAAAAAATTAAAGAAAGAACATGAAATGAATGTGTATAACATTCCAAAACAGTAGAATAGATTGCCATAATGTATGATAGATAATAAGGGAAGCTAACATTAAAAAAAAAGAACCTTCCACTTGCTGGAAAAGGCAGGACTCAAGTAACAGCACAGAGGCTTTATATAATAGAATAAAGTCTGAACAAGTAACTCAATCACAGCAGGATTTTATTATATCAGACGAGACCCAGGATGGAGACCGTACATCCAGCCCATAGCAGTGTGCAAGATGTAGGCAGGAACAACGCACATTTCTTGAAAGGCATTACCACACGGCAAAGGATAATATGCATATACATCAGAAAGGAAATGAAAATCTGAGAAACTGTGGGATCCTACGCTGGTATACTGATTAAAAAAGTGATACCGAATTAACCATAATATAACATTTTAGGATTTACCCACTGGAGGTGGCACGGTGGTGTAGTGGTTGACATGTCTGTCACATAACAAGAAGGTCCTGGGTTCCAGTCCCGGGCTCAGGCATTTCTGTGTGGAGTTTGTATGTTCTTCCTGTGCTTGTGTGGGTTTCCTCTGGGTACGTCGGTTTCCTCCGACAGTCCAAAACAGGCACATTAGGCTAATTGGCTGTTCCAAATTGCCCCTAGCCTCCAAAACCCAAACCATAATGTTGTGTCTTGTAATTTCTCCACACTGTTTCGGTTCCTTACCACCTGATAAATGCAGAACTTGATTAAACAGGAAAAAGTTTAGCAGAAGACTGATACCCAATTATGTCAGATTCGGATCTTACAACAACATATACACAATGCAGTTAGGAGAAAATAAGATGTCCTCATATGAGGACAGTGGGGTCTTAACAGGCTAAGTGTAAGTGTGTGAGAGTGGATGTATGTGTGTGTTGCCCTCCTAGGGACTGGCGAGCTGTTCAGGGTGTACCCTAACTTTGCCCAGAGTAGGCTGAGATAGGCTCCAGCCTCCATACAACCCTAGAAGGATGAAGCAGTTCAGCCAAAGAATGAATGAATGAATGAATGAATAAAAGTACCCACTGGATTTGAGCAATCGTGCATTGTGATTGGCTTATCTACTACTACTAGGATATCACCTCATATACCATTAGTAGCTAGGCAAATAGCCGTTCTATAGAAGGTCGTAAACCCTCAGCCAGGATGCCTGAAGAGCAGGACAAACTTAATGTTTAAGGTCACTGTGCCAAGGTCAAAGGTCACATATGCAAATTAGCTACCCCACGCATATGTTTAGGTCATAGGGAGTGCCTCTGCAAAATTTCAAAAAGCTATCATGCATATGATATCATGCATATCCAATCTGAGTTTTTGGAATAACGGTTAAATATATCATAGATGTATCTCTGGTAATCCTACTGGTATGGTATCCTGATAGCACCGTGTAAACGAAGGAGTATGAGGAGCTGGAGATAAACCAGCGAGTGAAAAAAGGAACTAGATCTCATGAAAGGTTAAAAACAAGGATATCCTGTTGCTGATAGGAGCTATTGCGGTTGCAAGAGCCCTAAGCTGGAAGACCGGTGACTCACTGCAACATTTCCAGTAATGACCATTTCATTCCAGAAAAATTCCTCGGAAGAAAAAAAACGATATACAATCTTTTAGTTGTCTGGTTGGAGCACATATACCTCTGTAAGGGTGTGAGCTATGCCCCGGAAGATCTACTTCTGTGTTTTTGTCACGCTATTCTAAAAATAAACAACCACCTTATAGCACTATTAACCTTTAAATGGTAAACGGTTGCATTAAAGGGGCAATCTGTAAATTTTTAAGGGTATTATTTCAAGGGTATTTCTAGGCTCGGAGTAATCACGTAACTTATGTTATATAACATGTAATTTATTTATGTAATATACGTAAAATATATAGTGTGCAATACTGACATGCAGTTAATCTTGCTAGTTTCTTTATTTTAGCCTTTCAGTCTTTGTATTTTTAAACCAGAACTGATCTGCATTCTTTTTTTCTTCCTTTTTCTTTTTTTTTTTTCTTTTAATTTTTTGTCGTTGTTTATTTATATTAACTGACTTACAGGCCAAAGCAGTGCGCATCCACATTGTGACACCTAGAGAACACTTGGGGATTAGGTGCCTTGCTCAAGGGCACTTAGACGTGAAGGTGAAAGAAGGGAAGGTCCATCACCACACATTTTTCTTGCCGTTTCTGGAATCGAACCAACAACCTTTCGATCCCAAACCCGCATCTTTAACCATTAATCCTTGGCTGCTCCATACCAAGTTGCTCGAACCAAACTGCTATGACGTTTTCATTGAGCTTTAAGTAGGATTCACGTTACAGGCAGCACAGGGTTGCAAAACTCCCTTTAATCATTACTCATTTGCTGAACCACTTAATCGTAGGCTCACAGAGAGGCTGATGCCTGTCTCAGCCGACATTGGGCGCAGCTGGGGTACACTTTGGGGGGTGGACATTGGGGGGTCCTTTGTAATGTTTACAACAACATACTATCATTTCCAGTATTGCAATGTTTCTAATTAATTAATTTTAGTCATTGCTTTCTGTTTTCTGGCCCAGAGTTAAGCTCCACCCCTAACTGGAACCAAGTTGAAAAATGACAAATTACTCCTTTAATTATGTTTTCACACCTTTTGCACAAGAAGCCAAATCTCATGATTACTCCAGGCTTATCGATCCATCAGTCAACCTGACGCCACAATCAAAAACAACTTTAATGTAAAGTTCTTTCGATTCTGGGACCAGGTCCAATAAGGCTTCTAAACCGGCCATATGCCATTTATCTTTCGAGCTATAAATTATACTGTATGAACGATTCCCTCTGAATAAGTGCTACTCACAGCTCAAGCTTACTGGAAGATTTGTTCTTGGTGTGGCTTTTAAGTTCTGAGTTGAATGCACTGATGTGTACCAAATACAAGATGATCTAATAGAGTCTATGGTTTCTCTCCTCCACTTTCGCAATGCCATGAGATGCTGCCACGCTGGTAAATTAATGCTTGGCGAGTGAAATTCTCAGCTCTTTTGCAAAAGATCACTTTATTTCCTTTTTAATACGGTTTCTGCTTCACTTATGATAAAACGTTGCACCCAAATCATGACGCATGTACATCTCATCACGAGTTAATGGACCAGAATGCTAAAGTAAGACTTGCACTATTACATCTCTGTCTAATGCATCTCAAATTCGTCTATCCGCCTACTTGATTTCCTCTACCTGAAGTTTCAATAGCGTCTCCTCCATATCGTCTTCGCGTGCTAAACTCGAATTGACAAATGAAACCCGACGAAATATAGACCCTCTGAACTGGGATGCCCCCATGCCCCTAATCCCCACCCTCCTCCTTTCCCTGCACTGTTGGTCTGGGGCTATCATTATACATGTCTCTCATCTTGGGTTACCTCATAGCCATGGGGCCTGTCCATTATTCTACTCCACCGACACCACAATACCCATATCACGTTTGTCCTTTTAGCCTAATGCTATTGAGTGAAATCTGAATGAGAGTTGAATTGCTTTTGGCTAGTGAGTAAGAGTGAATAAAGGCTCTTCTGAAACACCTTCTAATGTTCGTTTATATATGGTGAATATTTGGGCTAATTTTCCCAATATTTTTCTCAATTATTAGCATACCTCTGATCATGGGCTTATGGCACTGTCTGTATTATTATCTGTATAAGCTATTACTATTAAAACTAGTGCTGAAGGACAACAGCCAGGATGAGGCGTCCTACCAGGACTATGACTCTGTCATCCCTAAACCCCTATTGTTTTTTGAATAGTTACTGGTTTGTTTGACATGTAGGGTTCCTCAAGAGGGACAATGACCATCTGACATACACTTGACATTCCTTTGCTTTAAGAAGCTATAGGGTTGTGTGTTTTGGGTTGTTTTCCATCTGTACTGTGAAGAACCTTCCTGTTATGAACTGGTATTCATAATGTATTTCAATAATGTCGTAGCATTTGACTGAATCTGAGCAGAAAGTATAGATCTATCGTCATCATCATCAGCTCTATGGGAAGGAGGTGTTCCTCCAGCTCTTCCGGGAGGACAACTCCAGCTCCATGGGAAGGAGGCGTTCCTCCAGCTCTTCCGGGAGGACAGCTCCAGCTCCATGGGACAGAGGCGTTCCTCCAGCTCTTCCAGAGGGATAGTTCCAGCTCCATGGGAAGGAGGCGTTCCTCCAGCTCTTCCGGGGGGACAGCTCCAGCTCCATGGTTTCTGGTTGAAACTTTTATATGTCCAAATTCTTACATTTGGTGGACTTATCCAGATTGACATACATATTCTTGTACAACTGCTCTGTTAAGAGGCTTCAACATCGGCAGCTTGGTGGTACTGGGGCTTGAACCACCAACTCTTTGATCAGTAACCGAGAGCCTTAACCACTGAGCCACCACTGCCCCTGCGGATTCCTGACTATTGCCAGCGGTTTGTATCTTGAGGAAAACCCTTTGTATTTATATTTCTGAAGGAGTTTCTTGATTGTAGACTTTGACACTAATAAGTTTACTTCTTCAAGAGTGTTCTTGTGTTGACTGGATGTTGTGAATGGGTTTTTTCACCAAGGAATAAAATTATACAATCATCCAGCTTAGTGGTCTCCCAGGTCTTCTGATGAATCAAACACTTGGATTCAATTCAGGACGTTTTATTTACTTCATCTGTTGTGATATGATGAAGAAACAGGCCATACACGGCCATGACACTGGTTGTCAGTCAACTGTTCAGTTACTTTTAAGAATTTTGAACTATTCATCATCTTCCTCACTCCTCCTCATCACCACTCATACTATTCATTGATCATCTTCCTCTTCAACACTTCTTGTGATTTCCTCTTCTTCATCACTCCTCTTCATTATCACTTTTCTTCTTCATCATGCCATCACTCCTCTTCTTGATCATTCCATCACTCTTCTTCTTCATCATGCCATCACTCCTCTTCATCATTCCATCACTCTTCTTCTTCTTCTTCTTCATCACTCTTCTTTATTATCACTTTTCTTCTTCATCATTCCATCACTTCTTCTTCTTCATCATCGCTCCTCATCATCATCACTCTTCTTCATCACTCCATCACTCCTCTTCTTCATCACTCTTCTTTGTCATGCCATCACTCCTTTTCTTCTTCATCATGCAATCACTCCTTTTCTTCTTCATCACTCCTCTTCTTTATCACTCCATTACTCCTCTTCTTCATCACTCTTCTTTGTCATGCCATCACTCCTCTTTTTTTGTTTTTTTTCTAATTTTATTATTTTTTTGGATTTTCCCCCATTTTTCTCCCTAATTTAGTCATTTCCAATTCCCACCCATCAACTTTTGCCTTCCCTATCACACGACCACCACCGACCAGCCATCACTCCTCTTCTTCTTCATCACTTCTCTTCATCACTCTTCTTCTTCATCATTCCATCACTCCTTTTCATTATCACTCTTCTTCATCATTCCATCACTACTCTTCATCATCACTCCCCTTCTTCATCATTCCATCACTCTTCTTCATCAATCCATCACTACTATTCATCATCACTCTTCTTTATCATTCCATCACTCCTCCTCTTCATCACCACTCATACTCTATTTATCATCTTCCTCTTCATCACTCCTCTTCCTCTTGATCATTTCTCATTATCACTCCTCTTCTTCATCACTCCTCCTCATCTTTCCTTTTCTTCTTTCCCACTCCTCTTCTTCTCCATCACTCCTCCTCATCGTTCCTCTTCTTCTTTCCCACTCCTCTTCTTCTCCATCACTCCTCCTCATCTTTCCTCTTCTTCTTCATCACTCCTCCTCATCTTTCCTTCTCTTTGTTCCCACCCCTCTTCTTCTTCATCACTCCTCCTCATCTTTCCTCTTCTTCTTTCCCACTCCTCTTCTTCTCCATCACTCCTCCTCATCTTTCCTCTTCTTCTCCATCACTCCTCATCTTTCCTCTTCTTCTCTATCACTCCTCCTCATCTTTCCTCTTCTTCTTTCCCACTCCTCTTCTTCTCCATCACTCCTCCTCATCTTTCCTCTTCTTCTCCATCACTCCTCATCTTTCCTCTTCTTCTTTCCCACTCCTCTTCTTCTCTGCCGTCCTGTCTTTTTTGTAAGTTTCTTGGAGATCCAGCTGTTATATTGGGTATAAATATCCATCACACACCAAACCGCATCCTTCCGCACTAAGTAACATGTAAAGTAGTGCGGCGCAGTGCGCCTTTTGCATACTATTGTAAGCGCACGTGCACGCGCCCTAATAACTGTTCACTCCTGAACGGCTCATGTGATTGGATCCCAGCGCAGTGACGTCAGCGCTTCCCAAAGTTGCGGAAGTTGAAAGTTTCCCCCCCCCCTCCTCCCCCCTCACTCACTGGTTGAACGAATCCGTCGCGCGTGCAAGGAAGCGGCAGCGCTCGCGAGGTTTAAAATGACCACTAAAAACAAAACAAACTGATTTTTTTCCTTTTTAAAGCGCGTGTACGTTGTTTTTGGGGCACTTTTGGATCCTCCCCGCTCTAAGGGAGCCCTCGGTCACTTAAAGGGGAACACAGTAAGCAGAATGTGGGAGCAGGAGGAGTTCGAGAAGCACTGGAGGAACGAGTTTCCCGACGGCGACGTGCCCAGGATGGACCTGCGCTCCGTGGAGGACATCGAGTCCGAGCTCGAGCTCTGCAAAGCCCGACTCAAGCACCTGCAGCACGAGCTCGCCATGGAGAAATTCAAGGTGATCTACCTGCAGACCACCGTCGCCCAGAAGAGGAAAAGTTACGACGCGGACAGGTGGACGACCAAGGAGCACGACGAGGACGAGGTCGAGGTCGAGGTCGCGACCACCGGACCGGAAAAGTCGGAGCGGGACAGCGTCCGAGCTCCCCCGGGGATCAAGCTGCACGCGCCCGGGAGCCGCGGCACAGAGGAGCCGGGCGGCGGGTCGCTGGTTCGAGGGAGCAAGACCGGCAAACCCATCCTGGTTCCTCCGCGGAAGAAGTCCGCTTTAGTGAAGAACGCTGCGGGGTCGGGGTCGGTACACGTCCACGACGAGGGTGACAGAAGGAGACGGGACTCGGAGCGCGACAGCGACAGGGACTACGACGACGTGGAGCTGAACGAGAACTTCGTGCGGAAGAACCTGATCGACCCCCGGCCGCGGGACAACCGCAACCCGTCGCTCCGACCCTTTCGTTTCAGTAAGGATTTTGATTCTGGGGATGACGGGAGATTGTCGCCTTCCGCGCCGCTGAGAGGGGGTTCCGGTTCGGGCCGCAGCACGCCGGACCGCCGCAGTGACGGATACCTGAGTTCCGAGCACGAGGACTCCTCGTCTGTCGGTAAGAGCTCCAACCTCCCGCTGACGGCTCGGGGTTCAACCCAGAGCCGCGTGTAGTGCGATTAAAGGGGCCGTATAATGTTTCCTTACTGGGTCAAACAACACACGAGATTCACAGAACGTAGTAAAACATTAACGTTTTAAACCGTTTCATCGTGAAACGTGCACTAATTCGCAGAGAAAACACGTTCGAAAACCCACGTCCGGTCCCGGAAACTTGTTTATGTTTGGATATCAGCCACCATACAGTCACCTGAGATACTCCGAGGTAGGAATCCGCAAATGTTAAACCGTATCTACCTCTTTGAGACCCCATTTTACCAAGGTTATCTTTTTTTCCCCGTTTTTCTCCCCTAATTTTACTTGTATAAATTTCCCACCCATCAAATTTTTGCCTTCCCCACCACCGACCAGGGAGGGGCGTAAGCAAGCACACGCCCCCTCTGTGACATGCGATGCTACTGTCCGCCTCTTTTCGAACTGCCGCGCATGCGTATTTGGGGCGGCCTAACGCCACTCAGAGGGAAAGCGCTATCCGCCCCCCTCGTACGAATGAGCTCACAGACGCCCATGATTGGCTGATGACTGATGACCGTTGTGAGTGACAGGGAAGTGAGCGTATGCCATCCCTCCCGGTCATGGATAAGGTTATCTTTATTTATAAAAGGTATAAATCCCAATATTGGAACGTAGGGGCAGATGGTGGTAGGGTGCTGGGTTACTGATCCCAAGGTTGGGGGTTCAAGCCCCACTATCAGCGGGTTGTCACTGTTGTCCCCCCAGTGCAGTTATATAGGTTATCAAAGGTCGGCCATGTCTCTCACTGTCTGTGGAGAACCATTGCTGATTTTCGTAGAGTTCCCTCCGATGGCCTGGCGAGTTGTCCAGGGTGTACTCCGCCCTCGCCCAGAGTCGGCTGAGATGGGTGCCAGCCTGCTTGCGACCCTAATTAGGATTAAGCACTTCAGGAAATGAATGGAAGAATGAATATTGACTCCTTTAAACCCACCCTGTTCCCACAACGTGTACACAAAGCTCCACCCTGAAATCGTACCATCGTCCGGCTACTGTGGTTACCATCAGCAAGGACTCGAATGAGATTGTTCTTGGTGGTTCGACCAGGTTATTGATCATCGTCATGGTGATTTATGTGAAAGGGTGTTGGGGCCGTGATCATTCCAAACAAATAGCAGTTTTAGCTCACGGATAAACTCGTTCTAACGCGATGGCTGTTGTTTTTCAGATCTTGCCACGTTGTTTGTAATGTGAGTCAAGGGAAAATATTGACTGTTGCACCTTTTAACACTGTGGCAAAGTAATACAGACCCTAGTAATCAGCAAGCACTCTCGGGAAGGGGTAGGGGTAACTTTCATTATCATTGTACATGATCTGTATCCATGTTTTCCTTGGAAAAGCTGTGCAGAGTGTAAAACCTCAGTGGATCTGTAGCCTGTCCCGGTACAGTGGATGCACATGCCCTGGACCAGAACGCAGGACTCCGTGGACTCACTTATAGTGAGAACCAATTTAGCGGAACAAGTCTTTGTACTGCCATGTTTTTGGAAGGTAACCTGAGAGAGTAGGAGAACGTTCTTGTACGGTTTGCGTGATCTTCCCTCCAGTTCAACCCGCCAACTTCTGCTCCTCAGTGTAATCAGAGCCCTTGGAATATCGCCATCTTCCTCCCTTCTCTTTTGTATGCCTGTCTAGGCCTTTCGCGTATTAGCATTTTCAGACCAGGGGTACAGTATATGTGAGTGCTGGAGTCTCTGAGATTTTAGAAGCTAAGGCTACGTTGCTAACTTTAAAAAATGTCATCTCTTGTGCTCCGGCTCTGGTGTGAGACTCATGGTCACTTTGCCCCAAGTGGTTGTTTGCGTGTGTGTTGTCCCTGCAATGGTCTGGCGAACCATTCAGGGTGGTCCATCCCTTTGCCCAGTGTCGGCTCCAGCCTCCTTGCAACCCTAGTCGGATTAAGCGGTTTAGCAAATGAGTGAGTTTGTAAGGGGGACATACCATAAAGGGGACAATGGTTTCTCATTTATTTGCTGAACTGCTTACTCCTACTAGGGTCGCGGGGAAGCTGGAGCCTATCCCAGTCGACTCCGGGCGAAGGCATGGTACACCCTGAACAGCTCGCCAGACCATCATAGGGCAACACACACAACAATTAAATCATATCCACACCTAGGGGCGATATGGAGCAGTCAATTTGCCTCATATGCATATCTTGGACTCTGGGAGGAAACTGGCATACCAGGAGGAAACCCACCCAAGCACGGGGAGAACATGTAGACTCCACACAAAAAAGGTGCTAAAACTTAGCCGATTGCTAAAAACAAACAGCTTTTGAAACTCAAGCCATGTTCACACGGAAGCAACGCGGTACATCGCCTGCTGAGAGAGTCGAAACGCTTCACCTCTCAGCTCTCGTTGCCTAGGTAACTCCCTCGCATGTTTTGCTTCAGAATCTTTCAGAGTGAAAGTGTGAGCAGCATCGCGCTTCCCTACAGGAGGTCGGTGAGAACTTGTATTGTTTGAGTTTATTTTAACTCATATTATCATATAACGGGTCACTCTCATGAAAGTGTATAATTTCTAATTGCACCTTCCCAAGGAGTAACTCTCACAGAAATACTTGCAAAATATCTACAAATAAACACTATGGTACAGAGTATAATTCTGGAAAGTTTTGAAGCTCCTGCTTTTTTTGAATCTTAGGTATCAGGAATATTAATACAGGATTTTTACAGAACTGACGTGACAGAGTTGACAAAGTTCTTGGGGACAAAACTTCATATGCTCGAAATGCCAAAATTTATACATTTTCTGTCTTTGTACATGTACAGCTTAAACTGTCAACACAAGAAGATACTTTTATATCAGAAAACATCTGGGCAAATCCAATTTAATAACTAGAGAACTGATGCTAAAGTAGTGACACCAGAATTGTGGACACAGCACATTATTAATTCAACATTTGTGCACATAATTACCGTTAGGATCGGTGTTGGTTTTTTTTTTTTTTTTTTTTTTTTTTTTTTTTTTTTTTTTTATACATTTGGGTGTGATGATATCATGTGATTTATATAAAATGAAAAAACTGCAGTCTTTTTAAAAAATAATTGGGTATATTAAGAGTGGGACATCTATGAAAATGACCCACATGGATTATTGTCATCATTATTATAATCATCACAGAGCAAGTGTAGAACGGAGACTGTTGTGCATCATGAACTGGGAGCAGTTCGCTCTCCTCGCCAACTTCCTGTTTGAGATAGAGCACCATGACGTCACTGCTCCTCCTGGGCTCACCCAGTGCTACAAGCGCGGTATCATCACGGGGAGAATCATAGACGTTTTCAGGGGCTCTGTTTAGACGGAGTGCACTTTCAGCAGTACTTTGTTCTGAACTGTACTCTGTTTCTTCTTACTGATTGATTTATTAATTTATTAACAAAACCATATACTCAAGTTATTGCCCATCCCACACAATGTACATCTCATGTAGACAGTTCTAAATAAACTTATATAAATTTAAACTCACAGGAAATGCTGACCGTTTCAGAAACAGACCCAGGCATCACATACTGCTCTTCCATGTTGATGTGAGCGGGACATTTAAACTCATGTTTATGGTTTCGGAACAGAAACATTATGGCAAACTCCATGTATGGAAGCATCTGTCAATCAACAGTATCTTTAATCTCTGATTGGTAATTGCTTGAGTCGTGTCACGTAATAGTTCAACTCAGTAACACTCTTGCATGGTCGCTTGCCACTTGTCGCTAGTTGTCGTTAGACACAAAGTACTAATACTGAAACTTGGTTTAGTATCAAGGTAGCGGTTACACCCCTGAATAAGGTGTGACCAGCTAAAAGAACCACTGATCTGATTTCAAAACAAACAGGAAACAGGATCGTTTAATGGTGGAATAAATGATCTTAGCATTGCCTTTACTAGGTAGCTAGCTATCTGACTCTGATTAGCTTGCATCTTGGGAGTATCTATTTGGTTTTCTAACAAAGTAAATCAGAAATATTCTTAGCTGCAGGCCGCAAAGTGGCTCGGGAACTATAGGAATGGGTTCCATCTGTCGGTCACACTTTAGCTTCCGGACATTTAAGTGCTGCGCGCCGGAGCTGGTTGTGTCTGCTTGTTCATTTGGAAAGTCCTGTCCAAACTCACCCATAAACCCCACAAAAAAAGAGTCAAGAGAGATTTTCTGGCACTGGAACCAATTAGCACACATTTATGAGCCGCTTCGAACAGCAAAAAAATCACTCACTCACGTCTCTCACTGATTCGCCGAACTGCTCACTCCTATTTGGGCTGTGGGGAGGCTGAAGCCTGTATCAGACAACACTGGGCGAAGTCGGGGTACACCCTGAACAGCTCGCCAGATCGTCACAGGGCAACGCACACACACAACCATTCACACTCTCACCTAGGGGCAATTTGGAACAGCCACTTAGCCTAATGTGCATGTGTTTGGACTGTGGGAGGAAACTGGAGTGCCCGGAGGAAACCACAGGCAGAACATGCCAACTCCCCTCAGAAAAGTCTTCAGCAAGGCCGGTGGACGTCACGGTTAAAATACTTGACCCAGTCTGGCAAAATGAGTCACAGTGACCAAAAATTCAAAATTGAGTTAGCCGTACCATTTAAAATAGGAGACTCTAAGCTTTAAAATGGTACGGCTAACTCAATTTAGAATTTTTGGTCACTGTGACTCCTTTTGCCAGACTGGGTCACATATAGCAAAATGAAATGAGGAAAATCTCATTTTAGTTTGCTTTTCTGTAGGGTTCCATGTAGTGTATACTACAGCACTTAAAGAGATGGATTGAAATATTACATCAAAAGATTAACGTTCACTAAACATAAACATTTAAATCGACATTCTAATTTTCGAAAATGGAACACTTTATGTGTCCGGAGCGGCCCATGGGAAAACCTTCTCCACTTTCATTTCTGACGTTGGGTCCATGGTAATCTCGAAGCGGACTCTCTGTAAAATTCGGTTGCTAAGTGAAGTGAACTTTCTCTCATAAGAATGTAGCTTGCTGTGAGACAGTGTGTGTCCTTGGGTTGCATTCAAAATCTGTGAGCCAGCACACACACACACACACACACACACACACACATTCACGTTATGAGGAACGTTAATGAGTAAAGAAAATAAAGCAGGTTTGCGTATAGGATTGTTTGACTGAAATCCTGTTTTCTGTGAGAAATGCAGTGCTTGTTTTGTAATGAATCTTCGGTGCCGGTTGTTTGGAAGAAGATAAAGTTGTTTGAAGTTTTCCGATGTGGAAAGTCTCCAGGCAGGAGTGTTTGGGGTTTTTTGTAACATGACAAGCAGCATTTTTTTGTGGTGTTAACTTTCGGACCTGGAAAGAGGGGGTTGGTTGAAGAGGATGGTGACGAAGCTACTGTTTATTTCACCCAGGAACTTGATTTGTGGACTTTCTAAAACATTAAATGGATAAAAGTTATACGTCATACTGATGATAATCGTAATAAATAGAGTTATAATTAATCAAGAGCTGAAATGCTCACCCTGTTATTAATATACACCCCATTGTGTGCATTTTCTTGTAATTTTCTTGTAATATTGTAATGAGGCTATATTCGTACCAGCACTTTCATATACACTTTATGTACTTTCAATAATTTCAGCTCTTGATAAATAGGTTACCATGTCATGTGTAAAAATTTGGATCCTTTGCTAAGCAATCAAAATGGGTCAGCTTCTGAGTTATATCTTGTTATACTTAGCAAAGGGATTGACGAAGGTGCATCTCATATTGTAGGTTCTATACGGCAAAACAGGCTATTTTTTGTAAATTGTGGTTTATGAGCCTGGTGTAAACAGGTAAATTAATTAAGGTCAGTTCAAAACCACTTCTGACACTGTAGTGTGCAGTGGGCCAATGTGCACTTGGTGCCGTTACATGTGTACACACAGCTGTGATGTAAAAATGACCAGCGGTGGAACCACAGGGACCGTAGGCTTACATACACAATATGGTATGATATGATCGGGACCGGCGCAGACGTAGAAATATGTGAGGGCGATTTCGGGCAGGTTGCTCGGTGTATGTCTAGCATGTAGTCTGCCCTATTTGCTTGCATGTAGCATTAAAATTTGTGCAGGTCCATGGTAATGTTGTTTAAGCTAGTGTATGCACACTTTTTGAAAGTAACTATTCATACCTCACCGCTGTTACTATCCAGTTTTATCATTTATTACTTTACATTTTTATGATCGCGTTTTGGGGACACCTTGAATATTTGGAGAAAGGGTTCCCAAAAAAAAGGCCCCACTGTAACCCCTGTACATACCCCATGAAGATGGCACCACCTCTTTCAGAACCAAAATGACAAAAATCACCTTTTAGTGTTCTAAAATGACATCACAATTTCAATTTGTAGTAACGTTTCATTACTTTAAACTGATAACCGTTTTAGTCATCTGATTCAACTGATTCTGATCAACTGATTACCGTTTTAGTCATCCTTTTCATGGTCTCTTGATCTAACTCGGTCATTCTTGATGGGTCATTCCATGACAGTTCAGTGAAACTTTAACCAGACATAGAACACGTTTCAACATCAACACGTGCAAAATGTCAAGGTCCTAGTTCAAAAACCTTCCGAGATATGTTCATTTAAAGATCGCAGGCTAGTACCTGCTTGCAATTTACCATTTTGGGCATTTTTGAAAGCTTGTAACTTTCCTAATAATTACTGTATCGGACTGAAACTTTGCATACTAACAGAACAGGACCCACTCTGTCAGAATCTGCTGAATCAGAATCTGCTCTGAATCACAAGTACTCTCTTTGTCAGGGTTAGGTTGCTAATGATACTGCAATTTTGGAAAAAGTGCAATTTCGAACAAAGTATTTTTTGACGCAGAAAATATATTCACCCACGGAAAGTATTTTTATAGCAAATTTAAGCATATTTCTATGTGAAACAAACAGTTTTTAAGAAGAATAAACATGATATGGTGTTTTGGTGAGTGTCTAGAAACTGGACGGTAGGTAAACATTTGCTCATCTTGTGAGCCCCTGAAGAGGAGGTTGACAGGTCACCAAGGTTATGAAACTTTACCTCATGCAACATGTATCACATGCAACATGTAACATCTAGCAACGCACAACACACACAGATTATATACATCTTCTTTTCATAAGCTTAAGTGCACGTAACTACACACTCTCCCAAAAAGACTTCCAACAAATAATGGGACTTTTGCCAAATTTTCTGTAAAACTGAAACATATCTACATGTACTGAACTCTCTTTGCAGAAACAGTTTACTGGTAGATTGTTGCGAATATTATAATGAAGTTCCACAATAATTGATCAAAGCTTATGAAAAGGAGATGTATATAATCTCATCATAATATATCCTTACATTAATTATTCTGTGGGACATAAATACATCATTTGAAATGATAAATATAAGTTATAGAGCTTATATTGTTTGCGTGACAAACGTCACTTTTCTAATTGTTATAAAAGTGAATTTAAAACATTTGTTTTTGTTTATTATATCTCTGATACCATTTTGGTGACCTGGGAAGTTTTCTGATAGTTTGGTGATTTGACATGGAACGACCCTGCTGAAATTTAACTTGGGGGCTACAAATGAAATCTACACATGGGCGGTGGTGGCTTAGTGGTTAAGGCGATGGGTTACTGATTCAAAGGTGAGCGGTTCAATCCCCACTATAACCACTGTTGGGCCCTTGAGCAAGGCCCTTAACCCTCAATTGCTCAGTTGTATAAAAATGATAATTTTAAGTCGCTCTGGCTAAGAGCATCTGCCAAATGCTGAAAATGTAAAAATGTAAATGTAAGTTGATGTATTACAAGCCACAGCGTTACTTAATGAACCGAATCCGAAATGGCGTTTTTTTTTTGGCCGCCATTTTGGATTTTCAACCATATTGAATCATCAGTGATTATTTTAGGTGACGCATTTAGATTCATCACTACCAAAATAAGTAAAATAACACTTTGTTAAAGCTATAGTCCTATTGAAGAATGCTACGAGCCGATTTGAGGTGCTTTGGGTGTAAATGGGGGTTAACATTGTCAGGCGGTATGAACAAGGGGGTTACAGGGGACCTGCTTCAAAACGGGTTTTTTTTTAAGGTAAGAATGCACCGGTTTCCATTTTGTGGCACCTTTTTATTAGAGGTTTTTAACTGTGAAATGAGTCAGAAAGCAGTCCTGGTTAGCTTGTTTTCCCCCCTGCTTCCTCTTTTCTTTCTGCTCTTTGCTTTTAAATGAGAAGCATTTTTTCTACTGTAATAAAACCTCTGGTGTACAGGTTAAATCTTTCAGTCCTGAAAAGACACACCGTGAACCATTTTACCCGCTGATGTATATGCTCTCATTTGCTTTTGTGTCGAGACAAAAGTGAGGCACAGGATTGCTGAAATCAACCTACTTTACCAGAGCAGAGCGTCTGCTCGCAGTCTGATCAGGGAACAATCTTCTCTTCATGTGGGTTAAATCAAATATCTGCCAACAAGATAGCAGCTGTTGTGCGTTTTGGTAGTACACCGGATGTCATTGAGCCTGTTACGTATAAACTATTAAATTGGACTTTGATTGTGATAAACTGGAACAGAACTGAGAAATGATGACGCAGAAGGCCCTGGCCCTGGTGCCTGACTCTACTGTTTTTTTTTGTTGTTGCTTTGTCAGTTATGTTCATGAGGAATGCAGTCCTTCCACTTACCCTTTCCCTCCGGTGAATTTCCCACAGAGAGGAGTCGTGCTAACGGGATAACGATCAGCCTTGCTTCTCAGCTCAAAACTGTTTTTTTTTTTTTAGTGCTTAGTTGGTGCTTTATAATAATTAACAGTGTGCAAATTTTGGCTTAAAGTAAAGATTTAAAAGTAGGACGTAAAGCTCTAGATGACGGTGTGCCTCTACCACAGAGCCTTGTAGGCATGTTCTAGTAGCGGTTTCTTTTTTCATTTACTACCAGTCAAAAAATTTGGCACATGCTTTCCTACTCTAAACTTATGAATATGAATGAGTAGGAATGGCCAGACTTTCATCTGGTATTGTATAAAGAATGTGTGTACTGATGTGTGGAAAGTATTTAAATTGAAACTAAAGCCAAACTTAAATATAGCTCTCATGCATACGTTATGTTTGTTTCTATTTAATCATGCTGTTTCAGAAACATTTTCCTGTGGAGAATTAAAAAAAACAAAAACAAAACAAAAAACCCCCCCAGCAATAACTCCGAGAATGTAATGCGAAAGGTCACAAGAACGCCTGTAATACAGAACTAATTTGCATATGAATACATGGTGCGGCATTCTTTTATTTCATATGTAAAATCTGACTTTTTTTTTTTGCTGTATGTGAATGGAAGCGCATGTGATTTGTATGCGTGTTAGTTTTATTTTATTCAGAAGTTCACTAGTTTATATCTGATTTGTTTAATATCTGTATACTGTTATTATTGCAATTAGCTTGCTTTATATGAACTGTATTCTTGCGAGAGTAAATTAGCAGCCTTTTCAAATTGGCTAATGCAGTCTGTCAAACGGATTTTAGCAGGTTGCAACTGCTAAAAAATGAGGTAAAAACATTGTAGTTAAAATGCTGTTAATTTCTGAAGGAAAAGTGAGAAGGAAATGTGGTTCAAATTAATAACACTGACCTCATGTTTTTGTTGTTGTTTTTGATTTAAAAGTCTCGTGTACGGGTAACCATGATGCATCGGTATCTGTGATATTAAGTTGTATCTCATATTATCACACCAGGAATTTATGAACACTAAGTACCCTAAAGAACCCTGGGTAATGTTGCAAGAATTATAAAATGCTCCTGAAAGTCTTGGAAGACTGAATTTTTTTTTTTTTTTTTTGTTTTTTTTTTTTTTTTTTTTTTTTTTTATTTTTTTTTCAAGCTTACTTTAAAATTTTCACTTTTCTTCCTGCTCGGCCAGTACAGAAGCTGTGAGTCAGATCCGAAGTGATGTTTATGTTCACTGTGTGTATGTTTCCATGTAGAAAGTGCACCATGGTGGTGTAGCTGGGATTTCCAAGCTGTATCAGATGCAGTTAACCACATAAGGATGAAACTTCCACCACACTATTGGCCCCCTTCCCTTAAACAAGACCTCATTTACAGTTGATAAAGATCATTAATGAAACCTGACGTTTACTATATAGCAGGAATAGCGTGGAAAGATAACATTGTACAACAAATCCATCACATCCATTCACCGTTACACGTTTAAGTATTAGTATACAACATATACCAAGGGAGGAGGTTATAAGATTGTCTGTGTGTCTGTTGGTGTGTCTGTGACCACGGTAACTCGAAAACTAATGGACAGATTTCCAGGAAATTTTCACCAAATATGCGTTTTGGGCCAACGAAGCACTGATTACATTTTGATTACATGATCCGGAACCGGATATGGATCCAGGAGGGTTTTGAAGGATTTTGTAAGATTGCGTGATAGAGCAAGGAATTCCAGGGCCATGTTTTTGTGCTTCTGTGATAAAGAAAGTCTGCTGATGTTTAAGGTTTCGTTTTTGCCCTGGGATTTTCTTCCCCCCGAGAACACGGCTGTATAATTCTACTCGGCATGTAAATGTTTTTTTAGTACAAAAGCTTCGAGATAAGACACTCGTAGGCTAAATCACCTCCGCGTTCTTGCATTGGATGACCGTGAACTCATTAAAAGTGTATTATACCCTGTACATCTTATAAAATAAAGAGATTTTGGCTAGGTTTTAGGTATTATAGTCACTTGTGTATAGAATTGACTCGTTATTGTTACAGATGTATTTGCTAATGCTTTGCGGTTTAAACACTTTAAAACCACATCATCCCTTAATACATATGTAGCACCCCTTACAGGACTGGACTTAATGCATGTAATGCTTACCGACAGACAGCTGTTAATTTTCAAACGTGCGTTTGCGAGACATGACAGGTAACATAACTGCAGTTTTATTGAAATCCTATGATATGTACCCAGATACATTAATGTTTAGATGTTGACAGTGGTATCATTTTAGCCACATGTGTAAGTTAAAATTTATTGAGGATGTTTGTAGCTTTAATTTGATGGTGTTTATATCCACATTGGTTGAACTCCATTGGTATAGGAGTTGCAGAACTTGTAGGTCGTTCCACCCCGTTGTCAAGAGGCTTATAATAAATAAGAAGCTAACATGATGCTAAGATAAATCTCCAATTGTATTGCTTTGTAATGCCGACTTCCTGTAGTCTGAAACCTAGAAGTGTTACCAGATGCTGGAGTCCATCTCAGATGATCTGCCTGGCCATTTAGTTCCTGCTTGTTCTTGCAGTGTTTCAGATTCCATTTTGCTTTCAGCAGTGAAATGAAATACATGGCTAGGTGATTGACTTGGCCTTTGCGGTCCACTTCCTTGCCTTAAAAAAGTCTAGGGTTGCTTTCGAAGTATGCTTTGGGTCACTGTTGATCCGCAGTTTGAAGCACTGTCCAGTGAGTTTGGTTGAATTTTAGCAGGTTGCTTCACCCTATACACTTTAGAGTTCATCCAGCTGCTTTTGTCAGCAGACACGCCATCAATAATTACAAGGGAACTGTTTATTTTGGTAGTCATACACGCCCACGCCATAAGGCGAGGTGGCGTGCACCGTCGGATCATCAACAGTCCCCCCTTTTTTTCTTTTCCCACAGTCCTCCCGCCACCGGGCCACACCCAGGGCCCAGGACGGCAACCAGACACCAGGGCATGCGCTAACCCGCCCCATGGCAGCACATCCGGACAGGCCCAGACCCCGGGCACATAAGGACACCACCACCTCGACGAGCAGGGGGCCACCCCCCGGCCTCAGAGCCCATAACCCCCACCCAGCCCGCCCCAGAATAGCCCGGCCCCCTGGCCCCTGGTTGATACCCACCGTTCCTTTAATAATCTTCTCTTGTCTACTTTCCTATGAGCTATATAGCACGTTCCCTCCGAGTGTGTTAGGTCGCCCCCCAAATACGCATGCACGGCAGATGGTAGAGGCGGGTGGCAGCATTGCATGTCATGGAGGGGGCATGTACATGCTTACGCCCCTCCCTGGTGTGTGGGGTCCCTGATAATTCCACTGGCTCTCCTCCGAAGTCTGCCAGTGTAAATGTCTCTGAGTTGGGGTAGTGTTGAAATCAGTGTATACTTACTACCATTACCACTCATTGAAAGCAAGCCAACACATGAGTAACTTTTCATGTAGTGTGAGCATAAGGGGTCATACACAGCACATACAAATCGAGGAGAAATTAGTACTCAGCGGTTATAGTGCATTGCTTTGGACAGGAAGGTGGTGGGTTCAGATCCCCAGGCTGCTGTGATTCACTGTTGAGCAAAGACCCTTGATGAACAAGCTTTGCTACATGCACATACTCAGATTTGTAAAAGGAAGAGGAGGAAACTGAAAACGGACAGTAAGTCCTGTAAGACACCAGGTCTTCATTTCATCGATTGTCCTTCAGGATGAGGATATCATATCAAGCTACACTTGGTGCAAGTGAGGCTGCGAAAGGTTAAGTTAATAGGTTTTTTTTTAACTTCCTCTGTAGATGGCAGAGTTTCACACTAACCACAATAAAGCGTCTTACAGTTGGTTAGGAGTGGCAACCTGCAGACTTAAAAGTCGAGCGGGGTGCACTGCACGGTGTGCTAGTTGTTATTATTAGCATGTTGCCGTATTGCTATGAAGAGTGATTAATGCAGTGTTATTGCTGATTATTTTCAGGGAGTGCAGTGTCTAGACTGAAGGAGGAAGTACTTTTGGAATATTGTTCCTACACACACACACATATACATGCCTTTCATGTTTTGCCTTTTTTCCTCGTGTCTTTGTTACATAGTGAGAAACTGTGGACTTGCCCAGGCTCATTCCTGTAGTTCTGGTTATTCAAAGATGAGAATCCTTGTGTGTGTGTGGGTGTGTGTGTGTGTGTGTGTGTGGGTGTGTAAGAGACTTGAAAGCTTTGGACATGACGACACTCACTTTCCCTGTGCTTTGACCTGCTTGTGTTTGTGCTGGTGTTTATCCCGACACTGCCACTAGCGCTACCATTTGCTCAGGTTTGTCAAAAATAATTTAACCGTGTTGATAAAATCCATCCATTTCCCAGAATAATTGATGAATTATTAAATTATTAGCTTCTGAGAAAAGAATCTCTTAGGGGTGTGCGTGTATGTATGTATGTATGTATGTATATGTGTATGTA
>JAQMYF010000005.1:24803080-24818022 GCA_030014195.1 Neosilurus mollespiculum | reverse complement strand
ACACATATTATACCAACGTTTATAAATGCAGAAGGTGGTGTTATGGCTGATCGGTGTCTTAGTGGTTAGCCTCACAGCAAGAACTTCCTGGTTTTGATTCGCATGGTCAGTGAGCGAGTTTCTGGATGTTGCAGCTTTGCACAGCGAACGTTCCATTATTAGTAATTCTGAATACACGTCACGACCTCCTCCTATCCCGTAGCCGAAGTGGCCGTTAGGGACACCGCCGAAGACCCATTTCCGTCCACTCTCCCATACACCCCACATGGCACAACAATCGTTAAAAGCAGGTGTTCGGATCTTCGTCCTGAAGCAGAGGTGTCTTGCAATGCTAAAAATAAACCCGTTCAGAGAAGGTGGATGTGAAATTTACCCACAGCAGAAGAAATGTCCTTTTTCAGGTACTGCGTCCTCCTGCGAACAAGTCAGCGGGATTTCCACTCCACCACGTCCACTGTGACTGCGGCTCTGTTCTGTGTACTTGGCTAGCTAGCTTGTGCTACGTGACTTACCAGTGCTTAGCTTATTGAAAATAAGGTTCCTCCATCTCTGAGTTTTTATTTCTGTTCTTTTTTTTTTGTTTGTCTTGAATTTTTTTGTTCTAAGACTCATCCATGGCAATAATGTCGTGACCCAAAGTCGTACGGTATTGTACTGGTAGCCCTGAGAAATGTAATTGTTTGTGTGTGTTAGCTTCCCTGCCGCTAGTTTTCACTTCCTCAGTAAACCGCGGCACGGACTCTAATTTGTGTCTCATATCTCCGTTCCTGACTGACACAAGGATTTCTGAGTTTTCGGACTGTTTCCTCACTGCCAACTCGGTGAAAAAATTCATTACGTTCATTCCTACGCGCACTTCCTGTACATGAATCATAGAATCCCAAATAAACAAAATATTACACGGTCTAAAGTCCAGGTTCTGGGAACAGTAAAGTGGTGTTTGTTTAGCAGGAGTGGCCCGCCTTCTACATTTCAAACCTCTGGCTAGCAAGTCTCTGTGAACAACGCTCAGCCAAGACCCGGCTATCGAAAGAATAACGAGCGAAACTGAAATGAGACCCAGGAGCATTGCGAGCACGCCGCTTTCCGGTCAATAAAGTTTAGCTGTGCTAGGAGAAATCTTTTAATTCATCCGGATTTATTTATCAGTGTGTAACTAGTTCTTTACAGTGTCCCAACACACACACACACACACACACACACACACACACACCACTCAAAAACCCCACACCTACAGGAAGTTTAGAAACGGAGGTTGTTTTAGTGGTTTGTTGGTTGAAGGTATGCACTTTTCTTTCTGTTCCTCTCTTTTTCTCTCTTATGCAAACACACACACACACACACAAGAAAAAGGGGGCTCAGATGAAGAAAATCACTTTCAGCCTATTTTAGGCTGCACAAAGACAGACCTTGTCTGAAATCCCGTCGCTAAGCAGAACTCTCAGCATGTGCAAGTTTTTTTTTTTTTTTTTTTGCTGAGTTGCACCGTGTGTGTGTGTGTGTGTGTGTGTGTGTGTGTGTCTGTGGTGTAAAAGTTTGCCTTGTTGCCTCCGAGTGTCTTTTCATCATAATACCCGTTGTTTGTGTGTGTGAATGCTTCATGCTCATGTTACCGTATGTCCTGTTCACACATCTTTGCTGTCTTATCAATTACGATTTTATTAATTGATCGATGTATTTATTTTATTTTATTTACTGTGTTTCTTACTGTGATTGATTAGCTCTTACTCTACCCTTTTCTTGTATTCCCAACAGCAATCAGTAATTTATGAGGTCTGAAAAAAATTCCATCATCTATGGCCACTGTAATCTTATTAAAATGCCAACCAATCACTGCCTCACAGTCCTCTGGGAAATATCCAATCGAATGCTCCATTTTCTCCCTGCTCATGTGTGACCCTACTGTGCACGAACCTGCAGTCAGAGCGGAGCTAGTGTATGTGAGGGCGGGTGGCGTGGCTGTGGAAGAACCTTGGAAGGTAGGGGAGGGATTAGGCAGAATTTTGCTACCTTTCCTAGAGTACTAATCCTAGCTTTAAGCCAGTGTATGCAAATGAGCTCAGTTCTTATTGGCTGATATCTGGGACTGATGCATTACAATCCATCTACTTGACCCTAAACTAATTAATGCAGTACTAGTGAGCGTTTTATCCATTTGTAGCACATTTAGTTTAAAGCTGTTCTGTAAGAGCCAGTTTTTCGGGGAGACACCTGGGATTGTTGAACTTCCTGGATTTTTTTGTTGGAATGGTACAGAGTAGTTAGATTGGTTAGAATGTTTTTAATGTTGTGGCTGATGGGGGAGGACGCAGGCTATTACATTATTCACATCATGAATTAAAAAGTGGATACTAGTACTACTCCTAATGTTAGCTAATGTGACTAGATGGAAAATCGTAAATAAAAACTAAATAAACCTTTAGCCGTTATCAGCGTATAAAAATTGAATCCTTGCCCAGAGGTCTCTTTAAGAACATTGCATAGAATTTTAAATGTAGAGTTGATGAAGAGTATCCCCTATCGGATGAGAAACAGAGAGGCTAGGAGGATTACGGGCTCCAACTAGACGAGTGTACTGTTTTGCAGCGTGATTTGACCGACGTTATCTCTTTTGTGTTGTTAATTTCCATGTTGGCATCATATGTTTCATAGAATTTTGGGCTTTTTTCTAACAGCATGCCATATTTTTAAGAAATCTGGATACATTACAAATGTTCAAGCATAGTAATACCATCTGAGTGTTGCATCACTGGTATATTTGTTTAGTCTTGTATTAACCATGAGGGTGTTTCAGCGCTCCTGCCAGGCAAGTTAAAGAAAGTGACTAAGAGGGTCAGTAATCTCTGGGTAGATACCAAACTTGCGTCAGAGCTCTGAGTGATGTCAGAGTGTAGGAGGTGGGTGTGTGACAGGAGTGTACGTGTACTAAAATCCGTATACAGAGGCTACACTTCATAGCATCACCATCATGTGTAGTTTTGTCAAACTAGAACTTTATCTTCCTCGAAATCTGTTATGCTTGATAGACTTTTCAGTCCAGTATCAATATTCAGTAATTCTGTTCACTATAGTTACCCTAGTCTTCAATTCTAGTCAAATGAAAAGCAAGAGCACAAACATCCGCCAAGCCCAGCAAACCCCCATATGAACCAAAATGTCCAAACTCGTCCTGTCTCACTATGTTAAAGAATTCTTTAAAAAATTCCCGTATCCATAATTTGATCCGGTTCACCTCCAAAACTCAACAGAGTCTTTCTTGTCCAAAGTCTCTCCCATGGTAGACATTTCAGGAGACGCCGCTCGTAGTTTTTGGTGTAATCCTGCTTACAAAACAAGACACACCAATCTAACCCAAAAGAAAACCTCCTTTATGGAAGTGCTAACACACACACACACAAAAAGGCTCAGAGTGCATGGAAATGATCCTGTTTTCATATTTGTACCTCATGTATTCCCCATGTTGCTGTCCGAGTCGAACAAACACATTTTCTACTCAGCCACACTACCTGAATTTGATCTCGACTTGACACACTTGAATTAGTGACTGGTTTTTTTTTTTGTTTGTTTTTTCCAGTTAAAAGTCATCATTTTTAAGTACAATATTGCGATCTTCACAATATTGTGACTCATACAGGCTGGTTTGAGTGTTTTGGAAATGCCGTTTTTGATGAGCGAGTACACAAGAGAATGGTTAGACTGGTTAAAGCTGGCAGGAAGTCTGTGGTAAGTGAAATAAGGACGCTGTACAACCACTCAGAACTGAAACACAGCATGTGTATGTACACAGGATTGAGATGGATGGGGTTCAAGGGCAAGAACAGGTATTTAAAGGTACAGTGGGCAGAGGTTCACCGAAGCCTGATTGCTGTTTTCCAATTACATTTACGTTAATGGCATTTGGCAGACGCCATTATCCAGAGCAACTTACATTTATCTTTTTCATACAACTGAGCAGTGACAGCTTTGTGGTACTGGGGCTTGACCCCCCAACCTTCTTATCAGTAAGCCAGGACCTTAACTTCTGAGCCACCAGTGCCCAATCAACCACTTATCAACCTAATTTTATAAATGTTTTAAACTTCGAGGGATGGATGGATAAATGCAATAGTAGGATTCATGGATAGATGGACAGGAGTCTACACACCGCTACTTGTCTAGTGTGTGAGTGGTAGGTTTGATTCTGTTTGTACCACGCCTCCTAGTGGCCATATGTGTATTTTCTTATTTATTAGCGTGTATGATTTTTGAAGAAAATAAAAATCATCCACACTGATCAAGAAATAATAATGGATTGTAATGACTTGCCAAAACTGAATGCACACACACACACACACACACACACACACACACACACACACACACACACGCATTGTACAATAGAGTCCTGGCCTTAAGTGTTGAGTCATGACACTACAGAGCTAATAGACTTGAACACTTTGTCAGAACAGAACTTGCCCTGAGCTCTCGTCTTTTGACTCAGGCTGAGTAACGACATCACTCAGACTCTTTGTCACAAACCGACGCAGGAGACGTTTCAAAGAAAGCTTTCCAGCGAGGACAATCGCTGAGAATAGAATAGTGTGGTTGCTCTGGGTTTTCTGAAGCGCTCTTGCACGCATTCGACTAGAGCTAAGTTAACAAGACGTACTTTCAACAAACGAAGATGTGGTTATTGTGAACACACAGTTTTGTGGTTACCACACATTCTGATTCTGTGGAAATGGGGATTATAAACAATTTAAAGGGATTCCTGCGTTTGTTATTCTTTCAGAATTGAAATAATTCATGTTTAAAAACTTGTCCGAGTTAAAGTTCCTGGAAATATATTGTGTGTGCAGCAGCCAATAGTTACACTTTGTTCCTTTATAATGTCACAGTAAATTTGTATGAATGATTCTCCCCTTCCCGAGACATTTATAAACCACATAATCGCTGCAGATTTCTCACCTACTCATTCATGCTGTGAGTCTCCCGTTCTACCACATACTGAAGGTGCTTTACCAGATCCAAATTCCATGAACCATTTGGAGATGACGTTTTTCTGATGATTAACAGTACTCCCGTGCATGTGAAACAATTCTCGATTGGCATTAAGAGTACCGATGTGTGCCAAGAAAGCATTCCTCACAGCATTACACCACCCCCACCAGCCTGAATGGTTGATACCAAGAGATTTATAAGTCCTCATTGATTTGTAAGTTATTTTGTATATATATTTGTATATATGTGTTAGGGATGTGAATTTAACAACAGCTCACTTTCAATTTTCAAAGATTCAATTCGATTCCCTTTTTTGGGGTGACGATTCTCGATTCAAGCCGATGTTTGATTCATAACCATTACAAACAAAGGGAGCCAATTTCACGAGTAACTACATTGTTTTATAAGAAAGAAATGATATTACTAGACAGCTGGTTTTGTAGATGTACTGATTCGCTTTTTAGCTTTCCAGCTAGTTCTGGAGCCGCCACTCACTGGAACAATTCACGACGGAGGCCGCGTCTGGACAAACGGTACGCGTTGTGAGTAAGGTTGGAAATGTTCGAAAGAACTTGTTCTTATAAATCGATTCTTGAAAATTTGGATCGAATCAGAATGCTAATAAATAAGAATCGCGATTCAGACATGAATCAATTTTTTTTTTCCCCGGCACCCCTAATATGTGTATATATGTATATATGGTAAAGAAAACCCATCCCTGAGGTTTATACAGAATTTAACCCTTACAGTCATTCTGTCAAAATTATAGTTAATAAATTAGAAATCAAAAGTTAACAGCTGTCTGAGTTGCTGCAGTGTGTTGGTGATTGTTTTGTAACAAAATTTTAGGCAAAGGAAGAAATCACCGATGTTTGAAAGAACCAACAATGATTAAACTAGAGGGGCAGTCATAGAGTGCAATTAAATGCTTCCATCCAGCATGGATAATGTAGCGGATAAGCCCTATATGGGTGCTGACTTTAGTAACCCATACGCTCGTCTTACAGAATGTTGGTCCTCACATGGTTTCCTATTGGTATTCCATAGTAACGACTCGTCTGTCTTCATTCCTGAGCTTCATTCAAAGCTATGAGTGTTTAAAGTCCCCTGACCTTGATTTTAACCTTTCCAGGTCGCGCTAAACCGTATTTCGTTACTCTGTATTTATACATGTGTAATGACAGTAACTTTGTTTCATGAGGTATAAGCAGTTTCCGTTTTAACGTTGGAAATGTCTATCTCCGAAACTTTATGACCTTGCTCTGACCTTGATGTTTGTCCTTAACATTCCAAAATTGAATGATCTCTGGGATTTGGGAAGGGTTGTGTCCCCACCAAGTTTGGTGAAAATCCATGCACAGGTGCAGTCAGAAATGTGTTCAGACAAACAGTGATTACAGAATCTCACCCAAAATTCCATGTTATTGCGGAGCTAATAAAACAATTCCCTCAACCCAGTGTGTTTTCTTTCTGTCGGGTTATCTGTGTTTTCTTTTGCACAAAGTAGTGTCTCCTTCAGCTGGGGCAAGGTATCGTTGTGTTCACTAGGTGGCAGCAGAGGGTGTGTGATGGAGCTTGGGTTTTTCCCAGAATGTTGATTTAGGACCAGGCTGCTCCGTTCATCTCTGTATTCATTATACTGTGAAGGAAATGGATCATAAATCACATGCTGGACCCCTGGGAGGCTTCAAAAATATAGGCCAGTGTAGTTGGAATGTGTGTTTTGGTGTTGGAGGATAAGGCATGGGTGGGGGTGGGGGGTGGGGGTGGTGAACTGCCGGGTTTACCGTGGTACTAATGGACTTCAGTAGAGGTAAAACAGCCCCAGGCCAGTGTATGGGTTTGGTCTGGACTTCTGATGATCAGAGTGTGTAAGCACCATAACTACAGTCCCTTTGTGTGTGTGTGTGTGTGTGTGTGTGTGTGTGTGTGTGTGTGTTGTGACTAATGGATTTTAGCTACCTGGAGAGAAGTAATAGCCTCAGCGTGATGTCTTGGCCATCGGTGTCATGTTTTTCTGTTCTGTTAAAATTCTCTTTACTTCACAGCAAGTGCTAATAAACCAAAATGTCGCAACTTGTTTAAGATTAGAAGATTCTGCCATCAGTTGCAAGCAAATGTTAAGTTTCCTGAATGTTTTATTATGGTTTACAATCTCAATTTTTTGAGTTGAGACAAATTTCCATTATTATTATTGATTACATCCCCAACAAAACCGAGTTGTGTCGGAGATATTATAACCACTCGCATTTGTTTCTTTGTTTGTGAACAAAATCCTGACCTCACCCTTACACGCATTTTCACCAAACTTGGTGGGGGCACTGTCCTACCTGAATCCCTGAGATGAATTGATTTTGGAATGTCAAGGTTGAACATCAAGGTCAGAACAAGGTCAAAAAGGTTTGAAGGTAGAGCTAATAACTTTGCAACGAGTTGCCCTTAGATGTGCTGTTACTATGGACCACTTTAAAATGACACGACTACATGACCTTTAAATGTCAAACCCCAGCGTTTAAAACTCATTCACGTGCTATGTAACATGCATCATAAGAAGAGGTAAGTCTGGCTTTTGCACCCGAGCCTAGTGGCTCATCAGGTCGTGATGCGAATAGGAGTTCAACTCCTCCTGGATGTGATGCTAGTCCCTTGCAGGTTACCGTCCCAGTATTTTTACTGGTACTCTTTTATATTGCTGGGTGGACACACTTGTGATTGAGACTTTGCCCAGGGGTCTTAGCCCAGTGGGTGTTCGAACCTTCGACCTCTTGATCATGAGCCCAGCACCCTAACCACTACACCACCATCCTCATTGTATCATAAGAAGCACATAGGTAATTAAGACCAGCACCCATATAGAACCTATTTGCTACATTATTCATGTTGTGTGGTGGAGGTACTGTACCTTGCACTCTGAGTGTCCTGAGCTGTTGTTTTTATTATTACTGTTATTATTGTTATTGTTGTTATTATTATTATTATTATTACTGTTACTGGTGGTGTTGCCCATGATGAGTTTACAAATCAAAACGTTTTTTTAATGATACACCCTCTAATTGATCATCAGCACATGCCTAATAGGAAAGGATGAAAAAGCCTGCACCGCTTTAATAAGGTCGGTGTTTTATTTGAGGTTTTTGGTCTCTCCTTCCATTAGAAACAGCCTGATGTGGTTTGGATGATGGACAGATTGTGAGAAAGAGGGAGATGGGAAGAGCTGCTCATGGAGCCTGGATATGCCGAGATCAATGAAAAACGGAATAGGTAAACAGTTAGGAAGGAGAAATTACTGTTGGGTGGCTCCATCCTCTTCCTGCTCTATAGAAACAAAGCTAACATTTCTTCGCCTTGCTGTCTGATTGGGAGACACGCCTTCTATTTTTATAGTAGAATAACGTTTGTAAACGTCTATAAATTTGTGAGGGAAAATAAAACAATGCGGAATTCGATTTAAATACTGTAGATAGAAAGAGAGTTTGTGATTGGAACATACGTGGATGAACATACGTGGATGGTCTAGCTGGGGCGCTAGACCAGTAGTGGCGTCACTTTTTAGAGATGTTATTTTTATTCTGGCACGTTACTGGCTGATTGGATAACTGAATTATCTACCTTGGGAATTCACTGTTATCATCATCACAGCAGAGAACATTCTCCCCAGTGCAAACACCAGAGAAGTCCTAAGTGTTCTCCACCGCTCCATCAGTGACCTGCAATCTGCACATCCAGAGGGAGTTTTCATGGTGGCAGGGACTTTAATCAGGCCAATATGAAAACTGTGTTTTCTCACTTCTACCAGTATGTGGATTTTGCTGCAAGAGGTGAGAATACGCTGTTCCTGATTTACAGTATCATCACAGAGGCATTCAAGGCAGCACCCCACCTCCACCTTGGCTCCTCAGACCATCTCTGTGATGCTAATTCCTGCATACAAGCCTGATCAGGAAAAAACTGGAGCAGGTGAGGGTTTGGCCTGCAGGAGCCATGGAAGCATTTCAGGACTGTTTCGAGCGCACAGACTGGGACATGTTTAAGTCATCCAGGAGTATGCTGAGTCTGTGTCTGGGTACATCCAGAAATGCATGGAGGATGTTAATGTGGTCTAAAACATCTACCCACGGGCCATTGAGAAACCCTGGTTGACCAGTGAGGTACTTGCAAGGCTGAAAGCACAGAACGATGCCTTCAAGTCCGGTGACAGTGGCACTGAAACTTTCTGCTCCAGGTGAGGAGAATGCACCTCACCGCTCCCATTCTCACCACCTTCTACAGAGGAACTATAGAGAGCAGCTGCATCTCAGTCTGGTCAGGGGCCTGTAGTGCCTCCGCCTGGAAGTCCCTACAGAGGGTGGGGAGGACAGCGGAGAAAATCATTGGGACCTCACTTCCTCCCCTCCAGGACAATGCAAAGAAAACATCACCAGAGACCCCTCCCACCCCACCATGGGCTGTTCTCACTGCTGGTGTCTGGAAGGCCTGGAAGCCTAAGCAGAACAGCCAGGCTCAAAAATAGTTTCTTCCCCCATGCCATCAGACTGCTGAACGCTTTAAAATATTCCTCCCTCCTCACCCACACACCCCTACAAAGGACTGTACCACTAAGGACCTCTGTGCCGTATTACACTGTAACTAGACTGTGCAATATATTTATTTTTTATACAAATGCTTTTATATGTATATTTATTAATTTTTTATTAATATTTTTCTAATTTTAATATTTTAATAATATTTCTGCTGTGCTCTGAGCCATTGCATCGAAATCTCATTTTGGTGTAAATTGAAATGGCAGATAAAGTCTGTCTATGTCTGTGTCTATGAAGCACCAACCAGGTGGAAAGGTTTTCCTAATAAAGCCGTAGCTGTGTGTACTCTCCCTTGTGTTCGAGCTTTTCTCTGGAAGGTAAATGTGACATTTGCATCGATTTGCCAGATCATTCAGATTAGCCGTAGTATTAAGCTTATTATATTACAGATATGCTAATGTAATATGTATGTCGAGTTGCCTCCGACTCGTATGTTTGGGCATTTGGGACCTTGCCCTGTGGGTGGGTCAGTGCCGTTTAGGGAAAAGATTTGGATGAGAGAGGAGAGGAAAGATGGGGGCGAGAGTGGGATGAATAAACATTAAACAGATAAGGAAGTCCCCTTTTTTCTTTTCCTCCCCCTCTTTCCCTCTTTTTTTTTAGCTTGAGAGATGGGGTCTAATGTAGGGCGCAGGGGTGTGTGTGTGTGTGTTTGTGTATTTGGGGATGGTGTGTGCATTGCAGGAGGGTCTCTGGGCAGAACTGAGCAGCGGATGGAAAAGCTTCGGGATTGCCCCGCTGGTTAGATTGCTAATTACACACACACACACACACACACACACACACACGTTCATGCATAATTAAACATAAGCACATGCTTTGGCAAACTCAACAAGGCTTTACTCTATAGTGGTGACCCGTGTGTGTGTGTGTGTGTGTGTGTGTGTGTTGTACATGCACTCGTATTACGACAAACAGGGGTTAAGTGCTCACAAGCTCTCTTCGCTGACAAATCCTGTATATAATTTGCTTTACTTTCTTTCAGTGTTTACATGCTGTGTGTGTGTGTTTGGGTGTGTATGCAAGAATTCCCCTGCTTCATGTTTTGAAGAGTGATATGTTTGCGCCGGAGATCAGTTTTAAAGCCAATTAGGCGCTTGGCTGGAACAAGCGTGCGAATGGATTTGCTTTCATGTACATGCTATCAGTTTATATCAGAGAGAAAATAAAGCGCTGGATGATTGACAGGTCAGTGCTTGGAGGTACAGGACCTGCAAGGGTTGGTCTGCTCGGAATTCTTAAAGATTTTAAGGTCTAATACAACCCAACTCTGACTCAAGTGCTGCTTGTGATGGGATCATGGTATAGAGAGAAAGAAAGAAGGAAAGATGGAACTTTAAGTGCCTGTACGTTGGTAGAATGTTGAAAGGGCACCAGATGGCATTTCTGATGCCCCCCTTCCTCAGAACACTCTGTTCCCTCCCGGACCAAGAGTCGGTCAAACGAGGTGAACTTCCTCTCTTTGTTTCGCACGCACATTCCAAAAACAACTTCATTCGTTGGTACCGGTGCATTAGGAGTGTGGGATTTAGCCAAATTCTTCTATCACAAGATATATTCACTATTGTGTATGATAAGCACCATGGTCAAGACATTGTTAACCAGCTGAGACAAATCCAGATCTACCATTGCCTTATTTCTGTCCCTACCTCCTATCTGCCGTTGCCTTGTTTCCTCTCCCTTACCTCATTTCTATACCTACCTCATACCTTCTGTTGCCTCATTTCTGCCCCAGCTTGTTTCTGTCCCTAGCTCGTATCTGTCATTGTCTCATTTCTGTTCCTAGCTTGTATCTGCTGTAGCCTTGTTTCTGTCCCTACCTCGTATCTGTTGTTGCCTCATTTCTGTCCCTAGCTTGTATCTGCTGAAACCTTGTTTCTGTCCCTACCTCTTATCTGTCATTGCCTTGTTTCTGTCCCTAGCTTGTATCTGCTGAAACATTGTTTCTGTCCCTAGCTTGTATCTGCTGTTGCCTTGTTTCTGTCCCTACCTCTTATCTGTCATTGCCTCGTTTCTGTCCCTGGCTTGTATCTGCTGTTGCCTTGTTTCTGTCCCTACCTCTTATCTGTCATTGCCTCGTTTCTACCTTTGTGTATTTCTGGTTGTCTTCTATCTACCACTGGTTCTTGCCTATCACTGCCTAACTTATACCACTGTGATTTTCTTTTTCTCTTTCCTCAATGGGCCCATTCCTGCCTTTTCTCATTTCTGCTGTCTCTTTCTGACCCGTGCCTGGTTTCTTCCACTGTCTTATTACTGCCATGGCTTCATTTCTTCCCTCTGATTTCCCTTGTCCATCACTGCTTCAGATCTACTTTCATTTGTCTTCTCTTTGTGAATACTGCCTCATTTTTACATCTGCGCCTTGTTTCTACCTTCCCATTTTTACCACTGCCTCGTTTCTACTTTCCCGTTTTTACCTCTGCCTTGCTTCTTCCTTCTCGTTTTTACTGCTGCCTCATTTCTACCATCCTGTTTTTACTGCTCCCTCATTTCTACTGTCCTGTTTTTGATGCCGCCTTATTTCTACCTTCCCGTTTTTACCCCTGCCTCACTTCTACTTTCATGTTTTTACTGCCTCCTTGTTTCTACCTTCCTGTTTGTACCACCGCCTCATTTCTACTTTCCCGTTTTTACCGCTGCCTCATATCTTTTGCTAGCAATATTACAGCCTTCACCTTCTCTGTCTTCTGCAAACCAGCAGAAAAAAACCTTTATTATAATATGAGCAATTTAATTTAATACAGATGAAATTTCCTTACAAATGTATTAATAATGTATAAAACGGCTCATTAACGAACACTCATTGCTTTACATGATTGAGGACATGCCTGACGGCACATCGTGCGAGTGTGGGTGTGTGTGCGTTCACTGGCACACTTGACCTAGAAGGACCTCAGTTTGGATTTCTTTTGTCTGGGTTTGTTATTTTTCCTTTAAGGCCTCGTTTGATATTCTGTGTGTGGATCAGTCAGAGGATCTCCCCCTCACCCACTTTCAGTTGGCACCATGTTTATGCCACCCTGCTGTCCCCGATCTGAAGACAATGAGCCGTGTGTGTGTGTGTGTGTGTGTGTGTGTATGTACACATATGTGTACAGCCAATGTAATACTATGTGTGTCTGACCTACATATTCTGGCTTCTTCTTTTAAACACACACACACACACACACACACACACACACACACACAGTAGAAGTGTGTTTGTGTTGTTGTTGCTGTGTGTGTCAGGCTTCATACTTCAGAGAGCTAATAGGGAATGCCTATTATATGTGTGTGTGTGTGTGTGTGTGTGTGTGTGTGTGTGTGTGTAAGGGGGTTCCTTATTGCCTGAAGCATGTTGCATGAATTAATTCCCTCCCGCTGTGTCTGTCTTCTTCTCTGTCTGTTGCAGGATATTTTCCCCCCTTTTTATCAATTTTGATCACCCGAGACCCGCTCCCCCGTTCCCCTCTCTACGCCTCTCCTCTTGTGTCGAGGGGTCATGTCGCTTGTCTTTGTTTCCCAGTGACAGGTGCATCGTGGGTAGTTCATGCCCACAAGCCGCCGGGGCTCTCCTTAACTCAGTGGAACAGCAGCACTCGTTCACACGTTCCGTTCAAACACCCCCCCCCCCATCACTACAGGGTCAGTGAGCACGGTGAGGCTGGTTGCCACGGGAACTGAGGCGCGAGCAAAAGAAAGCAGTACAGTGCAGTTGTTCAGTCTTCCACTCTTTCCCTTCGTTTGTCCTTTTGCACAGCTGTGATTTCTTTTCATCTTTTCTTTTCTTCTTTCCTCACTTCTCCACTTGCTGTCGTCTTTTCTCTCTTTTTCTTTCATTGTTTACTCCCCCGTCAATTCCTCCTCTCCTGCTTTCTCTCTCTCCGGCATCCCTCTCCTTGTCCTCTCCTCCTGTCCCATCTTTCCTCACTTCCCCTCCTTTCTTTTCACTTCTCTCATTTTCTTTTTGTCTGTAAATGAAATAAAATGTAATTGCACATGTAGAGGTGAATAATTGCAATCCAGGCCTCACATCAGCATCTTAGCATATCTATTAGCATCTTGATTGCCCCCGACACCCCCGTCCCCCCCATAAAGATTTACTTTGTTTTTCAGTTGAATTGTTCAATTTAACGATGTCATTATATATTTTTATGTCTACTGTAAATCATTTTTAATATAGTTAATAGCACTAGAACAGAGATATTTGTTCTGCCAGTTGTGTGTGTGTGTGTGTGTGTGTGTGTGTGTGTGTGTGTATGTGAGTTTCCCTGGTGGATCCCGTAACAGTAAACAGTAAAGGCATGACCTCGGATCGATGGACAGTGTGTGTGTGTGTGTGTATGTGTGTGTGTGTGTGTGTGTGTGTGTGTCTGAAGTTATGATGAATGAAACCAACTCCCGTCTTGTAGTAAACCACACACTCTTTACTATGTACATCAGAAGAGAAAAAGATCAAACTGAATGCTGTGTGTGTGTGTGTGTGTGTGTGTGTGTGTGTGTGTGTGTGTGTGTGTGTGTGTGTGTGGGCGCGAGTGTGTGTGTGTGTGTGTGTGTGTGTGAGAGAGAGAGAAAGGAGCTCTCTGTAGTGAAACATCCTCATGTAATGTTTTGCTCACACCCCCCCCCCTATTTATTTATTTATTTATTTATTCATTCATTCATTCATTTATTTATTTATTTATTTATTTATTTACACATTAAAATTCAACTTGGTATGAAAATGAGAGACTTGTGTGGCGTGTGAGAGCAGAAAGCAAGTGAGTGACCGCGAGACGGCCCGCGACCTGGAGAGAGAATGAATGAGTGTTTCAAGTGCGTTGGGGGGGGGGGTGAGTTGGGAGGCAGGGAAAGGGGAGGAGTGAGCGCTTTCTCTCCCTTAGCAACGGTCTCCAGCTAGTGCACTCGAGTGTCCGTGCGCACATCTGAATGAGCGCAAGCATATACACCCCCTCGACCTTTCCCTTCCCTTCTCCTCCGTCCTCGCTCACAGCTTCCCTCCATCCTTGAGCGCACGAGCCGAGGAGCGAGGGTCAAGTGAAACCGAGCGAGGGAAGGAGGGATCGTGAAGCCCTGGAGGAGTCAGCGGGAGGAGAAATGGAGCGCCTGAGCTCTCACGGGCTGCCCAGGCTCTCCTGGATCGACACACTCTACAGCAGTATGTACTCTCACTTTTCTTCGCTCTCTCTTTTCATCTTTCATAATTCTTCTGTCTTTATCTCTCTCTGTCTGTCAGCATACTATCTGTGTTAGTGGCACCCAGTGATTGTGTGTGTGGTGCTTGGTTCAGAAGATTCTGTGTTATTCAGTCTCATCATCATGGTTGCATAAATACTTTTTATGGTGATGCAACCAGGTTTTAACCTAATCCATGTACCCCTGTGTATATGTATGTATATG
>JAQMYF010000005.1:24736564-24751999 GCA_030014195.1 Neosilurus mollespiculum | reverse complement strand
TAGACTTCTGTAACTACAGGGTAATGTTTGACTTCTGTAACTACAGGGTACCTTTAGACTTCTGTAACTGCAGGGTACCTTTAGACTTCTGTAACTACAGGGTAATGTTTGACTTCTGTAACTACAGGGTACCTTTAGGCTTCTGTAACTACAAAGTAACTTTAGGCTTCTGTAACTACAGGGTAACTTTAGGCTTCTGTAACTACAGGGTATCTTTAGACTTCTGTAACTACAGGGTAATGTTTGACTTCTGTAACTACAGGGTACCTTTAGACTTCTGTAGCTACAGGGTACCTTTAGACTTCTGTAGCTGCAGGGTACCTTTAGACTTCTGTAGCTGCAGGGTACCTTTAGACTTCTGTAGCTGCAGGGTAACTTTAGACTTCTGTAGCTGCAGGGTAACTTTAGACTTCTGTAACTACAGGGTACCTTTGGGCTTCTGTAACTACAGGGTACCTTTAGGCTTCTGTAACTACAGGGTACCTTTAGACTTCTGTAACTGCAGGGTAACTTTAGACTTCTGTAGCTGCAGGGTAAATTTAGACTTCTGTAGGCGGTGGGCTGAAAAGTTGATAGGCTGAGTAAGGAGTATATTTATTGACCATTAGAATGAGAGCTTGTATATACCAAGGGGATCAGAATGCTGCAACACGATTGGAAGAAGAGAAAGATAGAGAGAAAGTGGAGACTGTGGGAAAATAAACCCTATTTGTCCAAATTGTACCTCAATGGGCAGCCTATGAGCGTTTCAGCCCACCCTTGTAACTTCAGGTTCAGCAATTTAACATGATTGGTGTTCTCAGGAATTTGGACTATAAACTGTGAGCGCCTGCGAAAGAGCTCATCAGTGCACGTCCATTGATTTAATGATGAGCAGCAGGTCTGTGTAGAAACTTTGGGGATTTGGGAAATGTCTTGTTCTTAGCTGAATGAGGTAACAACAGCTGCACTGAATGTGTGTGTGTGCGCGCTGTGGGTTTGGTTCCTGTATGTTGTCTGCGCGTGTTAGTTTGATTAATTTTGGTGTGTGTGTGTTGTTTGAGTGATGAGCCTGGTTTGTGTCACATTTATTGGATGTAGTGGGCTTGCAGTGCTACAGTGAGTCCCTCGTTCCCTCGCCTCATTTTTTTAATGAATGTTCTGGAAGCCAAAATGAAGCCTGCGTTATTTTTGTTTAATGCAAATGCATTTGTGTGTGTGTGTGTGTGTGTGTGTGTGTGTGTGTGTGTGTAGTATTAAATGTGATTACAGCACTCATTAAACTCGAATCTACTTGTTCTGGTTTCTACTTCTCTGGTCTTGGAAACTTTTACTGTATTTAAAGTACAGGCGTTGTTTTTTAAGAGCAAGGTGATGTTTTAAGGTTACCTTGGAGCACAGTGTCCTCGGTTTGAGAGAATCGTGAGGTGTGTGTGTGTGTGTGTGGGGGGGGGGGTGTCGTGGGATCAAACTGTGGTGATCTTGAGGGAATTTGGTGGATTCGTGATGAGATTCGTGGATTCGGGACCAGAGAAGGTTGCAGAGTTGTCGTTTTGCTCGCAAATTATTTGTTTTTCGTTCACAAGGAAGAGCGACAAGTTGGAGACTCCCACGTGAAAAGTTTCAGAAAAGTTGGAGACTTGCTGGCATCCGCCATATTCCGTGTATTTTGTCATCATTCGTATTTTAATTGCAAAAAGCGAACAAAACGCGTATGATTTACGACTGGGGATTCGCTTTCTTTTGCCAAACATCTGCAAACCAATCGCAAATTACATCAGAAATCAGTCAAAAATTGACGCGTGACTTTCTCACTGGTTTTGCATCTATACGTCTTTACGCCGCAAAATATTCACTTGAATGTAGCGTCGCAAAACATCTTGTTGTGAAAATCCAAAATTCGCATTCGCATCAGTCGAATCTGTCACATCTGTACTGTGATCACCTCCTTAACAGACCTTAACAGAGTTTTTTTTGAATCGCGGCAATCGCAGACATCGTGCCCCAGTGTAAACCCAGGGCAACATTAAAAAGTGCTCATGGCTGACTGTTAATAGAATCATGATTTATGATGAATAAACTCACCAGGTGATGTATGAGAGAAATCTAAAAATTGTTCTCATCTTGTAAAGCAACACAGTTCGCACCCTGATACATCATGGAGGATTTAATGTGAGTGAATAATTAATCATATGAATTAAAGATGTTTGTGTCATACAGTGAGAGGGGGAAAAGAGCAACGCTGTGGTTCAATCACACCATCTGGGAGAAGCATGTAAAGAACTGAGAGAGAGCGAGAGAGAGTCAAGAGGGGAAAATAGCTAAAGGGAAAAAAGGAGCAGAAAGAACGATAACGAACGGAATAGAGAGAACACGAGAACTGGAACGAGACATGACAAGAGAGAGCGAGACCGGAATAGAGAGTGGAAAACTTGACTGAGAGAGAATAATAAAGAGAGAGAGAGAGAGTGAATGAAAGAGAGAGCTGAGAGAGAGAAATAAGGACGCCATGAAAGAAAAAGTGAGAGACTAGAGTGAGAAATAAAGGGATGGTAAGAGAGAGGAAAAGCATGAGAAAGTAGAGAAATAAACACTGAGTGAGAGAGAAGGAGCGAAATAGAGACATGGCGGAATAAAAAGAGGGAAATAGTGAGGGAAAGCAAGAGAAATGAAGAAGAGAGCTGGATAGCGAGGGAAAGAGAGATTAAAAAAGCAAGAACGAAATAGGGACAGCAAAAGAAATAAAAGAAAGATTAACGTGACGTAAAAAGATATTATTAGCTATTATTAATTATTAAGAGATTAGAAAGGGGTAGGAAAAAAAGGAAAGAGGGAAAGAGAAAGAGATTCCGAAAGAGAGCAAGAGATGATATAATGAGAAAGAAAAGGAGAGAAATAGAGAGATAGGTGGACTGAGAAATGGAAGAAGTGAAGAGAGAGCGAGAGGGTAAAAAAGAGAGATGATTGAGAGTGACTGGAGAGAGAGAGAGAAAAAAAGAGAGAATGGAGAGATGAAAGATGAATTGGGAGAGATAGAGAGGAAGACAGAGAAAAAGAGAGAAAGTTTGCATGATAAACAAAGGTGTGTGTGTGTGTGTGTGTGTGAGAGAGAGATAGTTGAGGAGACAGATGGTGGTGTAATTACAGTTACACAGAAGGAATAAATGAGCAGAAGGGAGGGATGAAGCCTCTGAGCAGAAGAACATGTTGAGCATGACTTGATCCACCATCTCTCTCTCGCTTGCTCTCGCTCGCTCTCTGTCTCTCATTCTCTCCCCCCTCTTTCTTCCTTTTACTCTCTTTCTCTCATCGTCTTTTATTCTCTCTGTATCTCTCTCTATCTCTGTCTCTCACCCCCCCATTCTCTCTTTTATTCTCTCTCTCTCTTATTCTCTCTTTTGCTCTCTCTCTCTCTCTCTCTCTCTCTCTCTCTCTCACTCTCACTCACACACATACACTTTGATGCATTTTTCACTTCCTCATTTTGAGAAACTCTGGCTTGAAGGCGTGTGTGTGTGTGTGTGTGTGTGTGTGTGTCACTGTGTATGAAGTTAGTAGGTGAGAGGCAGAGAGGATGGCATGCTAAATAATGATACGATTGCTAAATGACGACAGCAGCATGACTGTAACACACACTCTCTCTCTTCTCTCTCTCTCTCTCTCTCTCTCTCTCTCTCTCTCTCTCTCCTCTCTCTCCCTTTCTTTCTCTCTCTCTTCTATCTCTCTCTCTCTCTCTCTCTCTCTCCCTCTTTTTCTCTCTTCTCTCTCTCTCTCTCCCCCTCTCTCCCCCTTTCTTTCTCTCTCTCTCTTCTATCTCTCTCTCTCTCTCTCTCTCTTCTCTCTCTCTCTCTCTCTCTCTCCCTCTCTCCCCCTCTCTTTCTCTCTCTCACAGCAAGGCGTAACATCCCTGAATAAATCTGATACCCTTCAGGATTTTCATTCATATGAATAAAAGGATTTGCTTCCCAAAGAAAATGCAAATCTTTCTTCTTCTTTTTTTAAGAAATAAAGAGTGGCAGATGAACAAAAGTTTCTGCGCCTTCATGTGTCAGAAAATCAGAACAAAAATCCGTCCCCTTACATGAGCGAGTCAGTGACGGTGACACGAGGCAGAAACCTTAAAGGGAAGCAGCCTCAGGAAACGACCTCCTCGTCTTCGGCTCGTGAGAGTCCAGGTGTAGAGGAGGAGACGTCCTCGCACGCTTTATAAGGGTTATACTCACTCATATACCAAACTGCTTAATCCTAATTAGGGTCGTGGGGAGACTGGCGCCTATCTCAGCCGACACTGGCCGAAGGCGGGGTACACCCTGAACAGCTCGCCAGACCATCGCAGGGCCAACACACACAATCATTCACACTCACACCTAGGGGAAATCTGGAACAGCCAGTAAGCCTAATGTGCACGCCTTTGGACTCTGGGAAGAAACCGGAGGACCCGGAGGAAACCCATGCAAGCATGAGGAGGACGAGGGACCTTCTTGCTGTGAGGCGGACGTGCTAACCACTGCGTCGCCGTGCAGGATTATACCGCAATCTGTAATGAATACAGTGAGCACGTTGGTGTTTTGTGGCTTCTGTATAATTTTATTCCCCCAACTGTATTATGTAGCCCTGAAAGCCTAAAACGTAGCACTGAAATTCTTTTTTAATTGTATTCGGATGCTTCAGCGAGCTCACGGTCATGTTTGTCCAAGCCTGGTAAAGAAAGCTTGAAAATTTACATTTGCATTTCAAAGGATGAAGGCAGGACTACATGAACACATCACGCCTGCACAGGGAGGGGAGAAAGGCTTACGGCGAAGCTGATGTAGGAAAATAATCTCTGATGAGGTGGTGTGACCTGGTAGCATGTGTTACCGCTATAATAATAACACGTCCGAGAGAGAGAGAGAGAAAGCAATAAAGATTACTTTATGGACCATCACGTGGTGTTTCTGGTAAAAATAGTGTTTCTTCTTTGTTTTTATTTTCATCAAATGAGCTTTCATCATTTATTATGAAAGGTATAAAGTGAAAACCATCCTTTTCTGTGCCCTTTCTTAATACGTAACACTACTGTAGGAACAGTTTCAAACAAGGAAGTGTATTTTTATTTAAAAAAAAGGCGAGTGGAATGATATAACGAACAGGGTGAAATGTCTCTGTGGCTAGAAAAGTGACTATAGAAAATATTCCACTCTTGGAACACAGCTCGACCAATTAAATTTGCTGAACTAACTATTGTATAATAACCATTCCGATATACTACATTGTGCAATCTGATTGGTTCGCTATCATGGGATAATGGATATTATCCATCCTACAGACTCGGGATAATGCTCGATGCAATCTGGCAGACAGACAAATACCATTCCAGAAATTATGAAGAAATCGTATAAGCGTTTATGGCCTTTACGTTAAAAAAAAAAAAAAACACCTTTTTTTTTTTTTTAGTTTGAAAAGATGTTATAATGGAGCACATGTGATTACATTTATTATTAGAAAAATAAACGCCAGAAATCTCATTTTGGTTTTATGGTGTGCTCGCACGAAAACAATCATGATCCTGATTTGAGCCGATCATATTCCGATGTCATTCCGATGTTTCAGCCGATTTTGTTCAGATATGTACCAAGGTTCTCTGATTGTTACCCAATGTGATTCCGACGTTACCCTGATGTTTATTCCCGATGTTATTTCGATCTATACCATGTACAGATGTTGTTCCAATGTGTCTCACATATTGTAGCAAATTTGACCCGTATGTCTTCTGATGTTACTCTTTATTTTTTCCAGATTTTTTACCAGTGTTAAACCGATCACTAACCATATTACTCTGACTTTTCCCCCGTTTCCCCAATGTGTTCCAAGCACCAAAAACCACCAAATTTTTCAACAATCAGAAAATATTCCACTCTTTCCTGAAGTTTTCACTGCAATTCTGTAATGTCCTCCAGTGTTTTCCAATGTTCTCCGATTTCCTTTAACGTCTAATAATTATTTACCTCATTCCATTTTGACGAATAATTGTTTTTTTAGTAAGCAGTTCTATCACAGCTACTGACAGTGAAAATGAATCAACACCTTATTACCAATCAAACTGACAGTACAGTGTACAGTGGCGCATTGATCTTGCATCACTAGTTCTGTAACGCGTCTGGTTTTATAATTAGGGGCGTTTATAAAAACCTAAGGCAGCAAGAACACGTTTCAATGCATTTTTGCGATGCATTTTACAGAATTTTAATGAAACTGTTTTTGGCACATCAATCCAGGCTCCATTCTTTTCTTGTGCCACATTTTTCCCCTGCCCTTTATCTCGTCTCTTCCTTATTTGGCTGTCCTACGTCATGTTGTGTATCCTTGGTCTTCAAGGAGCATTTGAATTTCATATTCTCTTTATCTCTCTCTCTCTCTCTCTCTCTCTCTCTGTATCTCAGGCGAGTCAGCTCGGTGTGTACAAAGCCTTCGTTGACAACTACAAAATGGCTGTGGAGACAGTGGAGAAATGCAGCCAGTCCAACTCCCAGTTCCAGAAGATCTCCGAGGTGTGTGCGCACTCTCATTGAGAATTCCCATTGTTCCGTCTCTACCTCTCCATCCTTTAAAAAGGAAGTCTTTCGTTTTCATGAGGTGCAAACAGTGTAAATGCAGCATTAAGGATACCAATGTACAAAGATGGCACATTAAAGGTTTTAGCCTGTAGGTGCGATTTGGGATCTTACTTTGAAAGTGTTGCACTCGCATTGCTTGTGAGGTGTGATGATGTTTTTAGACATACAGTGAAGGTGTAGGAGCACGACATGATGATCATTCATCCTTAATAATAAACGTACAGTATATTTGAGAAGCGCAGTGTAATTTCTCTTTATTATTCTGCACAGCAGCAGTGTAGGGGGCTGTGTGTGTGTGTGTGTGTGTGTGTGTGTGTGTGTGTGTGTGTGTGTGTGTGTGTGTGTGTATCAAGTGTTTTGCTGATGTGGAAATCTCCTTCATCCGTCCTTCATGTTAAGTGCTGTTCTTTTCTGTTGAACAGAATGTCAAAGTCAAGGGGCCGAAAGACTCTAAGGACTGCACCACCATTGTCAACATGGAAGGTAAGCCAAACAGTTGTGTGTTAATGGTTGGTGCGATCCTATTGTGGGGCAATTGGATAGAGATGGAAAGTATTTGCTAAAATGGATCCGTCAAGCATCAGCCAGCCATCACACAATGTAGAAGAGCGGCAGTGGGTGTCTTATGATTGATTATGCTACTGAAATGCTAATGATTTATAGGGGACAAAAACGGTAATAACGTTAAAAAACAATTATATGTATTTATGCTTTTTATTTTTATTTATTTATTATCTGAGCTTATTTAATTTATTGTCTCGTTCTATCACTGTTCAAAAAAAAATTGAGGTCATGAGCCTTTTAGTAGTCCAGGTTTAGATTGTCAACTAATACACTGTGTTATTGAAATGCATTGTAATATAGTAGGAGTTCCCGATAGATATCGCTATTGACAAGTGTCCGAGGCTGGTGTTCTAAGAGTAACGTGGCTGCTTCAGCCCAGGAGGAAATAAATAAATAAACCCCCCTCGCCGTTTCCCGACTACACTCTGGAGCTTTTCTCTTTTGCCATCTTTCAATCTCTGATTCGGCTCATCTGTATCACATGGCTTTTTGGTTAAATTATTCGTTTGAAGACTTCATGTTCCGTGCTCCCGTTAATGTTTGGTGTTCTGCTCTGTGGAAGTTTGTCTGTGTTTTTATTTTGTGCGAGTCTGAGCGGTGGTGTATGAGCCTCAATTTGTATTTTTTATTTGTTTATTATTTATTAATTTTTTACTGACGGACCTTGTGATGCAAATCAGTGATGCTTAACAGCCAATCAGCATCAATTCAGTGACACAAGAGCCCTATTGTTTTTCCTGTAGCATTGACATGGGGAACACAACCATCATGGTCATGATCCATGCTTATGGGGCTCCCCTCAGGAGCTCTGCTATACAGTAGCTATTTAACGGTTCTGATTAAGTACAGCAGTTAGCATAATAGCCAGCTTATGCTTTGTTATGCTAATATCTTTGACTTCATTTGAAAATAATGTTAACTTGAATGCAGATGTGTACAGTCTGTGGAGAGTCCAGGATTGAAAAGCTTTATGGCTCCAGGAAATAACCAGTACATAAAGTACACTTTTGAGTAATTAGCCAAATATTTGGATGCTGATTTAAAAATAAATTTATTTTACATTTAAAGCTATTTCTGGCTGCAATTGTAAGCAAACCCTGATTTACATGATTTAAACACTTACTGGTGACCTTGGATACTATCCTAAAATACAAACCTAATGCTAGCTAGCTTTGTTCATTCGTTCGTTTTCTGAAGCGCTTAATCCTAGTTAGCCAGGCCATCGCAGGGCAGGGCGCTAGTGGGCTTGTACTAGCTAATTTATTTAATTATTCATAAGTCACTACAGTCCAAACATGAGCTAGCATGTAATGCTATGTTATGTAATGCTAGCTAGTATTATGCTGTTATTTTATGTAGTTTGTGTATCTAAGGTCACCAGACAGCTAGCTAAAATTAATAATAATAATTCAGTTGTGTAAATCAGGGTTTTTGTATCTTTTCAGCCAGTAATAGATATTTTTAAGCTGAAGTATTTAACCCTTGCTGAGTAGATAGTTGAGACATGATATTCTATTTAGCCTAAAATTAGCTACTTTACTAGGCTAGCTCTAAACACAGAGTTAAATAGTTGAATGATTAAAAGTGAAATAGTGTTTGGCTTGTGGTGACTTGTCTGACTAGCTAGCAACATTAGCAATCTCCCGTGAGAGGAACTTGTTTAGCTTAGCTGGCAATGCTAACTGTTTTTAAGGTGCAGTTTTAGTGAAAGCCCTATGATCTTCTGTTTGTGTGTGTGAGAGAAAATGAAAATGTTTAACAATGTGTGATGTTTTGCATAGAATAAAATGAAGATGTCGGGCTGTGGGCACGTTTGTTTGTGACATGCTAACTGTTTAGCTGGGAGCGCTGTTGTGGAGTTTAGCTGGATATCATGAATATAATAACACGGAAAATGAGAAGACGACGAGTTGGAGATAATGTGGTTTAGTCAGACTTGAAAATAAAGTTGGAGCACAGCTGTGTGTGTGTGATTATGATTTGCCTCCCTATTTCTTTACCTCACGTTGTCCTGTATTAGCATAGAGCAGTAATTAGCTACAGTAACAAAAAAACCCCGTAACCATAAAATTAGAAATGTCTAAATATGTCTGTGTTCATTCGTGACTGGATACGCCAAATGAATTCTCACTCTATTTCTCTACCTCTCTCGCTCTCTTACACATACAGCATAAGGTATAAGAGTCATTAGAACAGTAGAGAGAGGGATAAAGAGAGAGAGAGAGAGAGAGAGAGAGAGAGAGTCTCAGGGAGTGTGTAGATGAGAGAGGGAGAAGAGCGGTGGAGAAAGATTCCCAGGGAGAAAGCGAGAGAGAGGCAGGCAAGACAGACGGAGGAGCAGCAGAAGACGGGATGAACAACTGATAACTGGAGAGAAAGAGAGAGAGAGTGAAGAGGGAATCGTATAATGGAGGTTCTCCTGGTGCTCCGCCTGTGCTGTAACTGCACTTACGGTAATTCTTTAATCGGAAAGCCTGCTTGAGATTTGTTTGAAGCATGCAGATTTGAATGTGGCTCACTGTAATGTGTGGTCTTTCGCGGTGCTGCTTTTTCTAGTATCTTACTTCCTTTCCAACTTCCTCTAACTCGGAGCTTTCCCAGCGGCTAAGTCCCACAAGCTCCGCTTATCACTGCTAATTAACGTGCCGTGTAGACATCCTGTGGCATCTGCCAGAGAGGGAGAGGGAGAGAAAGAGAGTGCAGACATTCACCTCTTTACAAGCAGGTCACGTTCCAGAGAAGTTCTTTGGTTCTGGCGCAGCAGAATATTAAAGCGGTGTCCTGGACATGTGGTCACATGACACACCGTGTGTGTATGTGGCAGGGAATGTTAGCATGTGCGTTGTGACAAGGTGTACGCTTCAGAACGGAGGTGAATGACATTTAGATATGAGCAGAATAGATCATGTGACACGTCAACATGTGGTCAGCTGTCAGCTGTCCTTAAATGTTGAATCAGTGAAGGGAGTTTTAGCAAAACCGCAGTGTCCGTGGTTTATTAAATGAAGTTTATACAATAGAACTGCTGTGTTCTGACAACAGTTACTGACTGCAAGCTTCATATTAATGAAGCACTTGTTCTATTAAAAACAAATATAATAATTTATTTAATTTTTCAAAGTCTCCAGCATCAGGTGTAAAACTGCAGACTTTAGGATCGAGGTCTCTTCTAGATTCGGGAATTTTTAAAAATTATTATTTAACATTGTGAGACAGGACGATTTTTTGGAAATGTTCTATTACAGCATGCCCAACAGGGGGTGCTGTGTACTTTCTGTTTTTGTTTTGTTTTTGGCAGAAAGTCATGAATGTCTTCTTTTTTTTTCTTTCTGTCTCTCTCCCAGAGGTGGGGCTTGGGACAAGGAAGACTCAATTAGATTTTGGAGATGATCCAGATCAAATTCTGGATACAGGATTTTTGAAAGTATTTTTAACATTGTGGGGTTAGACAATTTTTGACATTTTGACACCTAGTATGGGGGATTGCTGGGCTTGACAGAGGTTTGCGCTCTCTGTGTGCTCTGGTTTCGTTGTTGATTTGTTGAGAGAGGCTGGTGATGGAAGGACAACTACTGTAACAGGAGCTAGCTTGTCTCGCAGATGACTCAGAACAATCTAAAACATGTGTTGGTGCTGGAAAATGCCGACGGTATTGGAAAAAAGAGAAATTAACGCACTGTAGGATGTAGGGTTTTTTGTAATATACTTGAATTTTGGGCGGTCACAGTACCTGACATTACACCAGTACATTGTTGATTATCTTATTATAATAGTGTTGCCTCCACATATTTTATTTTTGTATAGTATATCCCACAGAATTAACAGGAAAGGGGGTGTTGTGCGGCACAGTGTATGTTATGTATAGCAAAATCAATAAAATCTCTATTGCATGAGGATTGGAAAGGGTTTTTTTTACACTCCATTTGTCCTTTGCAACTTTGCCCGCTGTATCTATGGGTTGCTTTTAAGGGTTATATTACACACCAGCACTTCGTGAGCTCCACTAATCGAAGGAGTGACAGTGTGTGAGAGAGAGAGAGAGAGAGAGAGAGAGAGAGAGAGAGACTGGTAATGACAAAACACAGCAAGAAGGGATTAAAAAACTGCAGCAGTGCTGATTGTTTTGTTTTGTTTAGTTTTTTCCTCCTGGTTCTGCTGGGAATGACGCAGCAGCCATATGGATGCGTGGTTTGAAATGACAGCAGTGCCAGACTAAAACTGCAAAGCAGGAAAAGCTTCCAAGAGTCGGAACCCACCAACGTCACTTAGAATGAAGCTTCCAGCTGAGAGTGAAGCTGTGTGCTGAAAGAAAGTTAGCGGAGCAGAACGCCACCAAAGTGAGCCAGTGATTAGTTGTTTACCTGCTAAGCTTCTAGTTCTTTAAAAATTGAGTGTGTCCCGATCGTGGGCTTGGGGAAGTGGGGACCACAGACCTCTGGTTATAAGGCGTTAACATTTTAACTTAAAAAAAAAAATATATATATATTAATAAATTTAATGACGAAAAGAACCAACTGGTCACCCATGGGTGTTAGTTCCTGGACAGAAAAATGGTGGTTCATTAGCATGCTAGCATTTCCTATCTAAATGTGCACAGAGTGAGCACGAGGATTTCAGTATATGCATTCTTAAGACCTTAAATGTATTAATAGCTTAAGTCCTGTTTCAGTGCTCATGCCTGGAAGGTGTATAGCAGCAGGTTGCAGCAAAACATCACAGGATGGTGTTATTTTGTTCGGTTTTCTGACCCGACTCAGACGGGGGGAAAAAAAAAAAAACAGGTGGTGAATGGATTAGGCGAGTTAAACGAACACGGGCAGACTGGAAAGCACCCAGAATTCATTCCATTACATGTAGTGACCATTTTAGTGAAGATTGTTTCGAACCAACTGCAGCACCGCAGTGTGAAATGGCTGCATTGTTGACAGCGGTCATTCCACCAGCACTGCTACTGGTGTCAACAGTAACACTGTGACGTTCACAAGCTGTCAGGAAGCTTGAAGGGAAACTTGTAAGTAATCAAATCTTTTTAATTTAAATTAAATTCCCCCAAAGGCATATTACTACAAATTGGAGCTCGGTAAATAAAGCAAGCTGCTTAAAGTGTGCGATGTGCCTCTTCGAATGCCCTTAGTGGAGAGTGAAGTTTGGAGCATCTCAGAGCATAAGTCATGTTTAGGTAAAGGAAATTGGTTGTGAAATTGAAAAAATGATTTGATTGAAAAGAGGATTTGAATGTCTTGAAGACTTGGGTGCCTTAACATGTCCACATCAGCCATATTTAAATAAAATAACTAATAAATATTTCCCTATAAGGCTAAGTTGGAGAGACGTGCGTCAGCGTGCTTTACCATATATGGAAGTGGGCTTGACCTTTTACATGGGGCACCATGCATGAGCATTGTACGTTTTCTGCGGGATCTAGGGATGTCCACATGGGTGTACTTCACTCTGCTAAGTGTGTGCTGCGCTGAACTAAGGCTTGGTTTAAATCAAACGTTGAAGGTTATTTGGCACGAAATGAAAATTTTGACAAAAAAATTTACAGCTGTTTAAAAAATATGCTAAATAAAAAAATTTTAGCACTCGAGCGTGTATATACTCAGGCTGTTCCTAAATTAATCGGGCCGGTTCAGTCAATACAAATCGCGGTAATAAATAATTTATTAGCATCAGTTTCACTGTGATTGATTTTCCAGAGCTAGCCGTAGGTGTCTGCTGATGAGTACTGCATAATAAAGAAAATAGATACAGCAATGATGATATGTGATATAAATGGTTTAATAAATATAGAAATGCGCTTTTAGGTTGATTGATCAGTGCATCTTCACACAGGTCTTTTATCCAAGTTAAGTTTAAATCTCGGATGACTTCCTGTTCACTATTTATGCGCACTCCTGAGTGGATGACTTGACTTTAAACAACAGAAAAGTTTCATATCTCATTAGAACTGCGATAACTGGCGCGGCCTGTCTGTCAGTGTTGTCATCTGGAGATGTCTTTGAGCGACTTGTTTAATTCTTAAACCCCGACTCACAAGGCACCCGTGTCCAGCATGCCGGGCGAACACGCACTCATTTATTTATGATTTGTCTGAAAGTAGAGCAGCATGAAGCAGAATGGCAGAGCATGTTCTCCGCTTCAGGCGCAGATGAGATGCGTGTCATGCGACCTGGTGCCAGACTCCATATTGCATCATGCGTTTCTATACAGGGCGATGAGCCTCTCTGTAACTGACGAGCGTATTACATGATTTCAGTGTGAGCTGGTACTAGTATTAGATCGCCTCTTATCTCTAACCGCCAACGCTCTGATGGGAGATGCGTGTTCCCATGAAGCCTGGGGTGCGGGTTTCTTTCATTTCTCAGGTGTTGTTGGAATCGGATTGTTATCTCCGCCTAAAACTTAGTTATTGTGAATGTTTGGCGTTTGTTTTTCAAATTCCCGTGCACAGATTTTTACCAAACTTGGTGGGGACACTGCCCTACCCGAGTTCCACAGATGACTCGATTTTGGTATGTCTGGGTCCAAGGTAAAGGTCAAAGCAAGGTCACAGATTTTTGGAGATATGTAACTTCGAAACAAGTGTTGACAGACATACTATTACTATAGAACATTAACATCAAATGAGACAGTTACCTTTGACCTTGAGTGTCCTTGAAAGGTCAAACCCCAGCCATCTCATGAAACCTTTAAACGAGAGAACTTTTCCACTAATTCAGCCACACCCACATACTACAGAACACATAGTAAGACGAGTACATGGGTAATTAAACCCAGTACCCATAAAGGCGTAATTTGCTACATTATCCATGCGGAGCTACTGTAGTATCTGGTGTCTATCAGTTGGTGAACATGATATGACAAACACAGGGCTGAACTAAATCATTCTTTCAAAAGAAAGGAAAGAGTTGAATACTGCAGGCACCGTCGCATGAACCGATCCTGAGGCGGTTTATCAAAACCGTGTGGACGGAGCCGTAGGTGCTTAATTGTGGCACGCGGCGCTGTTTTCATCTTCACAGCCTCTTTGATCAGTGAGGCGTGTAATAGGCTTTGGAAGATGAGATTTCCTGTGTTTGCGCATGGTGATATGAATGTGTGTTATCTAAGTGATTACGCTGAAGTTGCACTTTAGTTCTTACTCCATGTGTTATCTAACGCGTGTACGCTTTGTTTTCCTGCAGCGCTCCTGTATAAACCCATCGACCGTGTGACCCGCAGCACCCTTGTCCTTCATGTAAGTGTAACATTTCTCGAATTGCTCTCTTTCCTTCCTCGAAGTGTGTTTTTGTGAGCTGCGGAGTCCATGTTAAGCATATCTTGTTATTGGGAAAATCTCATCTAATTCGCCAAAGTGCTTATTACTATTAGGGTTGCGGGGAGGCTGGCGCCTGACTCAGCCGACATTGGGCGAAGGCGGGGTACATCCTGAACAGCTCACATACACACAACCGCTCACACTCACACCTAGGGACAATTTGGAACAGCCAGTTAGCCAAATGTGCATGTCTTTGGACTCTGGGAGGAAACCGGATTGCCCGGAAGGAACCCACGCAAGCACGGGGAGAACATGCAAACTCCACACTGAAACGCCCGAGCCTGGGGAATCGAACCCAAGACCTTCTTACTGTGAGGCGAAAGTGGTAACCACTGCGCTACCAAGTCTTACAACACTGTGTCCCCGCACGCACGCACGCACGCACGCACGCACGCACGCACGCACGCACGCACGCACACACTTCTTAGCAAAGATAGACCTATCTAAGATACATCAGTGAAAAATGTCTGACGTTAACTGAACTGGGAGTGTTGGGATTTTCAGACTCGTGAACTAGGATTGTTCATTGTTTGATGAATGAAGTACCGAGGAATACCCTCACAGCTGCCCCTGAAAACACATTCATCCACATTTACTACCTGTATATGGGTGTGATTGTTGGGGTGGACAAACATTTGCTCATCCAGTCCACATGCTGGTAAAATGGTAAAGGATTGCTTCGCTGGAATCTCTTGCTTAGCACTGCTAGCTAATTGGGACTTTCCTTGAATCCCCACTCATCTCTGAGGAGGTTAGCAATACATGCTAACTCTTGCAGAGTTTTCAATGTATAGGCAAAAGTGCAAAGTGAGCACATATCCCTGGTTTAAAAGATGTAAAATAACTGTACTATTGACTATCGATTATTACTATTGATATTTTAGTGTTTATTTTATTTTTATACCGTGTTTCCCCGATAATAAGACCTACCCTTACTTCAGCAGAACGGTCCAAAATAAGCCCTACCCCGAAAAT
>JAQMYF010000005.1:24694786-24719861 GCA_030014195.1 Neosilurus mollespiculum | reverse complement strand
TCTCTCTCTCTCTCTCTCTCTGTCTCTGTCTCTCTCTCTCTCTCTCTCTCTCTCTCTCTCTCTCTCTCTCTCTCTCTGTTTTACAAGCATGTGCATTGCAATGGCTCCAGCCATCACTTTCAGCACATGGACTGCGTTCCTTAATCTCGGACCCCTGCTGTGCTTCATTTTTCATTCAAGCGCCTTTAATAAAGCACTTTGGGCTTCTTTACCAAACATCTCCATTAAAGGAAATTTGCTATACAATACCTAATGACGTTTAAATACATTTCCAGTATGTTCTTAGTTAAAAGCTCTGTAAAGTTTTATATGCGGCTCTTTTGGAAATTTAAACTGCAGCTGGATGAACGAATTTCTCATTAATATTGTATAATCAGCATCCAATTCACCGTGTACTTTCCAACAACGCACTAACACATCGTCTCTTTGCTGTTCTGCACAACATGGCTACATGGCATCTAGGTCAAAGGTCAGACCGTGAAGTAATCCATCACAATGTCGTTGAAGGACACCGAGTACTCGGCGCTGTGAATCAATTTAAAATGTGTGGGGATGTACGAGAGCCATTACTGGGATGGAGACACAGGAAATTGACAGCGTGATGCTGTTTGAACTGCAGCATCAGCTCCAAGAAGGGGGGCGGGGGGCGGGGAGATGGGGATTCGACCTCGCGAGTGTTGTGTGATTCCAGATTTCTCTTCCTAGCATTGACACACTGGGGCATGTTTACAGCATAAAGGTGTTTGCATAAAATCTTCGATCTATTCTGAATTAATCTGCATGTCAGCAGGCCGCGTGCTGTGAGTATCGATTTGCGTTGTAGTAGCTGGTGCTCCCGTGTAGCGTTTTATGTGGTGGTGATATCAGCTCGTCCAAAAGGAATGCTTCTTTCACATTCGGTGTGATGTCATTCATTTCTTTCATGTGCTCCTCAGATCTCTACTGCACGCTTGAAGTGGATTCCTTCGGCTACTTTGTTAGCAAAGCCAAGACTCGTGTATTCCGAGACACCGTCGAGCCACACTGGAACGAGGTAAGCGGGCTTTTTTTTGTTTGTTTGTTTTTTAATTTTGTCTAGTTTTCTTGCGACACCGATCTCAGCTACATCTTCTGCGTCTAACAGGAGTTCGAAATCGAGCTGGAGGGCTCACAGTGCCTGCGTATCCTGTGCTACGAGAAATGCTACGACAAGTCCAAGCTCAACAAGGACGACAATGAGATCGTAGACATCATCATGGGCAAGGGGCAAGTGCAGGTAGGAGGAATGCTCACTATTTTATACGTTGACATACAGCTAAGTTATCTGCTAGCTACACATTTGCGTTGGCGACTTTTGTTCTCTAAGGAAAGAGTCCTTAGTAGCACTGTTTGCCTGGATGTGTGTATTTTGGGCATATTTGTGTTACAAATATTATTATATGTAATATGTATATTATAAGAAGATTATGTTATAATAAGTTATTATTATAAACATTTTTTGTTAGCCAGGCCAACGGTGTATCAAATTCATGGGTAAATGATATCCACCACACCAGCGCTAACGGTATTGTCATCATCCATTGTGTTTACCCTGACGCTAAATTATTATTCCAACTGCATTCCTCTCCGCCTCCTACCGAATCTAGGGCAACGTTTAAAAGCCGTAAAGCGAGGGGGAGGCAGTTAATTGCTTAGCCGTTTCTCTTGTTTATGCTTCCCCTTGTCTCTGGGGAACACAGCCACGGGTGACCTGTGAGCTGAGAGTATCCTCCGTGCTCCTGTGCTCTCTCATCCAATCACCTTCGCACACTTCATGAACTACGCTTTAGTGCTCGAGGGCAAGAAATGTGTTGCACAGGTGTGAAAATCAGTACAAAAAGAAACAGTATTTTTTTTTTTAACTTAATGCGTGAATTTGAGCAGACGTTAGAGTTGAAACATGTGGTTTAGTTCTCAAGTGAGCAAATACTTTCTTTCTTTTTTTCTTCTTGCTTCTGCATTCATGTATAAACCATGTCGAGGCTTGTACCCCCCGTTAGATTTTTATATGAATGTTGATGTATGGTTGGAATAACAGCCCTGGGTTTTGTTTTTTTTTCACAATTACAATGCATTTAATATTACTTAAAACATGGCGGCATGTACACCGATCAGCCCTAACATTAGCACCACCTGACTGGTGTACTGTGTGTTCTGAGACCTTTCTTTCGTAGCTAGCATTAACAGTTTCAACACTTTGTGAAACATCAGCTTTTGTCAGAGCAGACGCACTAGCCTTCGCGCCCCACAGTGAGCCTCGGGCACCCATAACACTCTTGCCAGTTCACTGCGTGACCTTCCTTGGTCCACCTATGCTAGATACTTACAAATGTTTACCAGGAACACCCCACAAGATGTGTTGTTTTAGAGATAAGTAGACCAATCATTCACAATGTGGCACAAAGCTCAGCACTCACATGAGATATAAACTAATTTTGGTACAGAGAAATCTCACCCTGAGGCCTTCAGTTCAGACTAACCCTAAGGCGAGGTCTGAACAAAAAGACAAGGGGCGGAGATTTCTCTGTGCAGACCAAGCGAACAAGGTTAATTACTTTGCATGACTTCATAAACTTGTCCTTTAGAATACTTCCTGTAAACGTTTTTTCTTTAAGAAAACACGGAATGCTTCTCTGGAAGCTTCTAAAGATCGTAGTGCACAGTGCAGTTAGCTAACGGCTTACTTGTCTGTCCATACACATTTACTACCCATGTGTCGACCAGTCTAATTGCGTTTACTGCTGTTGTCATATAATAATCAATGTTATTCACTTTACTTATCAGTGGTCATAATGTTTTTAATGTTATGGCTAATTTTCGCATAAACACAGGAAAACATGCTTTAAAACCCACCCCTGTTATGTTTTGCTTTGGAGGATTGCAGAGACTCAGCTCCGCTAACAAAAGGATGTCATCCGAGTCTTATGTTAGTCGGAGGGTGGGATTGGTAGATTCCTACTAAAGAATGTGGAAATCGCTTTTGTAATGTAGATCATACTTTACGCCATAAGACATAAAGGACAACATTAATAAAAGTTTAGTTTCTTTGCCCAGAGCGTAAACTTCCTTCCTAGCACAGCTCGTTCTTTTTTTTAACCCCTCTCTATGCCACCACAGATGGGTTTGTTTTGGCTTTGGCTCTTTATATGAATCGGGCTTTTCATTCAGCATAAAAAGATCACTTTCTGAGAAATGAAGGTCCTGTTGTATTGCTGAGACTGGAGTCTTACTTTACTGGAACATATCATTTTCATTAATGGAATTTAGGAGCATCCAAATGGGAGATAAGTGATGAGTTGCGAGATATCTGATGCATCACATCCTCCTCTTGCATACCTGGTAGACAGTTCAAAAGGAACCATGGATTTGTTGAGGATTCTGGGACAGAAGTGCATGTCCTGCTCCAACCCTTTGGACCCTTTCGCACTAATTGCAAGATATATTTCCGTTCAAAGGCCTCGTTCATGTGTGTATGAGAATCTGATTTCATGAAAGTCAGTTTGTCGACGAAAATGTACAAAGATGCCTGCCATGAGTGGGTTTCTTTGTCTATCTCTTCTTCATTCCTGATCGATCCTTTTTCCTTCCCTTCCCCACTCTTTTCCTCACTGTGGCTTTGGCAGCATTGTGTATACAACCATAAAATGAAAACAAGCAGGGAACATTGGTCTTGCAGGCAGCCGAGAGATATTTTCACCACATGTGGAGCTGGCATGGCCTGAAAGAAGGAAAATGCTGAAAGGATAGGATGTGCTGTCCTGAAAAAGTCTTAAAAAGCTGAGAACATCTGAGGTCTGCGGGCCTGGAGAGTCTGTACTTCACACAGAGGAATATAAAGCAAGAGCGGAAATACTACAGGGGGGGGGGGGGGGGTGGTATGTTAGAACGGGGCAGAATCCTGTTTCTTAAAAGAAGCCACCTCCACCACCCACCAGCCAAAAAGGTTGGGTAAAGCCAGTAGTTTGGTGCAACAAATAGGTTGATTTGACACAGTGATGCAAAAGAATGTATTTTTTTTTTTTTTGACATCGCTTTAGGTCAGGAGAATTTGAAGGCTGCACGCTTGCGTTTATATATAAAATATGTGCTGTATGTCTGTCGTGGGGAAAATAGGTCAGGTTTGTATGTCAGATTGTATTGTACGTCATGCAAAAGTAATTCGATCCGGTGATACTTAGTTGACATGTCATTTGGCTCAATACTGTAAAAATGATGTACGATACGCGTTGGTATATAAGCAAGTCCCGGAGGTTTAAAGGAAATTAATGAAAGAAACTTAATTGATTAATAAGACTTAAGTAAATGCTTGCATGCACAGTTTTGATTATTTTATCATGTAGATAATATAAAAATGACCAATAACTCCACCCACAGGAGGTAACATTTGTAATGCGCAAAGTAGTGAAAAGTCATGTGATCATCTCATGTTTTTTACATATATACATACATGAGTCCATGCCTGCTTTGCTGAACGTATACATAATTGTGTATGAAATGTAGAAGTTCACTAGTTTATATCAGATGTGTTAGTTTAATATCAGTATACTGTTATTATTGCCATTATCTTGCCTTATGTGAACTGAGGGCTTCACGTCCTATTCTTGCGATTTTGCGCTGTCGTGAGAGTGAAACAGCAGCCTTGAACTGGCTAATACAAACTATCAAAAGGATTTTAGCAGATTGCAACTTAAATTGACAGTAAAAACCACCATATGATTAAAATATGCATATGTTAATGTAAACAGGAGAGCCTGGACCACTTGTCTTTCATTTTACTTTAATCGAAGGCAATCATAAGTCTTTTGAAAAAATAAATAAATAAATAAAAATAAAAAAGTTGTACAAATTTGCGTGTATCAGAAAGCCCAAAAAGCAAAAAATGTGTTTCATAATGCAGCCTTAGGATCTCAGGGCAGTGCACACATGTCATCTATGACGGCATTTTTTATGCACAAAAGGTACATACGACGCACCCATAAGGAATTTGTCCAATTATTGGTCGTGGTAACGTATATGACAGGAAAAAGGATTGGTTGGTTTGGGACAACATCAAAGCTTTGTTACATTGGCTTGGCCCAGTACTCTAAAAACTAGCATCATCCAGTGTCAGCAATTTTTGGTTTCTTAAATAACATAAGGAGTCAGACCATACAACGATTCCCAGTTCAGAATCAGTATCTGTGTGCTGTAGCAGTTTGACTTTGTGACAACCACGTACCATGAGATGGTGTAATTAAAGATTATAAGTAAACACATGGGAATGCACAAACAAGAGTCCGTCATATATATCCCTGTTGTCCCCATATCACAGAGGAATGGCGTGACTACCTTGTGGTAACAAAGATTCCAGCACTGATGGGGCTTCTGTTTTTTTTAACTGGTCAGGCCAAGCCGGAAAGACCCAAGATTTTCCCTTCAGTCTCTCGAGAGTTCCACATTTATTGACCGAGTCTGTGGCTTCAGCATCTAAAAAGGCCTTAAATGGTCAAGTCTTTATTTAGAGCCTGTTGCTGTGAGTGACATTTGTTTTTTGAGAGGGAAAGTTCATATTTTCATTGACCATGCAGATGACAAGCTTGGCAGTCTTGAACTCCAATTTCATCCAATGTGGAAGGCTTTCATTGAACTTTCTGGGCAAGCAAGAAGCCCTTCAAGTAGTCATTGGCCCCTCTTCTTTTCTACTTAGCCTGTTATGTTAGCCTTATTTTCATCTGCCCTTTAGTTAACCTCTGAACCGCAAGGGACCACCATGGTAATTGGGGGTCAGTCAACTAGTAATGTGTCATATGAGCTTATCCTATGAAAAAGCCTAATGGCACTTTAAAGTGACTTCAAGGGAAGCAAATATAGAGTAAATCAATACATGTTCAATACACATATTCTGCAGTGTCCACCTTGTCAATCGAATCTTTATCTGCTCTACTCCACAACAGTGTTGCCTGAGAAAACGCTCAAGGTTTTAGCTTAATCAGAAAAGCTATTAATAATAAACGAACCACTTCCTTGTGACTTATTTGGAGTTGTTTAACCCAGCGCTAAACACACAAGGGTTGTGTGAATTAAAAGATATATACTGGATAAACTTTTACTTGCTATTCTACCTCATCTTTACTGCCACTCTACTATGTCCCTACTTTTCCCTCAAGGGAGTACATGAACTATTTCAGTCTTAGACCTTTTGTGTTGTTTGCAGCTGGTAAATTAGCTGGTGGGAGTTCTTAAAAAAGCTTTCTCAGCTGAGACTGAAGAAGAAAAAGTTCTTATTTGGCTAAAAGCCGTCTCCCACCCAACCTTTTTTTTCATACTTAGGCACTGTTGTCCAAGGGGATGTCCAGAGTACTTTTCATAGAGACCCTGGGAGGGTCCGATGATGGCAAAAGAGAAATAGACTTGTGTGCTATTGACAGTGAAGTGGTAAAAGCCATGAGATCTGAGCCCCCATCCAGTAATCTAGAGTACAAGAACAAGAGTGGATCCAGAACTGCGTCCTGGGGGATCCCGGTAGCAGCGATGAAATTGAAACTCTTCAGGCTTTATGGGACGATTGACCTGGAAGAAATGATTAGAACCAGGTCTGACTGTCTCTCTGGATACTTGAGTACATGAGATTGGAAATATGTATCTGGTGATTCATAATCAGAATCTATGTATTGGACAAGTAAGATAGCGCTTCAAAAATTCAGGAGAGTTTCTTAAATGAATAGTGCTGGAATCAAGCCCCTTTCTGGTAAATACGTCTGAGCTGGTGTAATACTCTGACTCATCTAATCGAAATAGTTCATCTCTGAACCCGCATTGACACTGTCTTAAAAAAAATCCTGGTAATACCTAACAAAATACCAAGTGTATTAAGTGTACATGTGCTAAGGGTACTGGATGTTTTGTGCATGAGTATGCACAGTCTCACATCAAGTTGTCCTGTTAGATTTAATTGTCAGTAATTAGCCACTTGATGCTAAAATCAGGACCTCAGTGCACTCTGGACCTCCCCCTGGTCAGCCTACAAAAGGGCAATTACCCCAAAGATTGCTTACGGAGTAAAATATATTGCACATTCCTGTTATATTTATCAACATTCCTGCTTGTATTTCTAGTGTCCATGTTTAACTTGTAATGTAATCTACTGAAAGGCCAAGAAAAAGACATAAATTCCAGCCATTTTGTTTCCATTGGATCCCATTTCTATATAGGGACCTCCATGCGGTAATGGTTTTGTACAGTTGTTCATATGTGTGTGGCTGCTGGACAGTAGAATATGGCTTCGAAAAAGGAATAATAGGTTGTGCCGGAGTGAAATCACCCCCCTGAGTCCATCATGTTGTTTTGCAATATGTCTTGTGACCATTTCTCAGTCAGTCACCGTCAGGGGATTGGTAGACAAAGCCAGGCCTGTCAGACCTGACAGATGGGGCTGTTGGGGTGCACGCACACCCATATGCGCGTTGCCCTCGAGCACAGACATACACACATATGAGACCCTGGGGGGGAAAGTCGTACTAATTGGTTGCAGACAAATTTATTACATGTAAAGGATATCAGTGCGATGGCTGGTGGTGATGTTGGATAGGACTCGAAATTTAGAAGATATAAACAGTATGACAGTGAAGTCAGGGCATTGTATCATAAGGTCTCATCGGTGATGTGGAGAAAAGTATGCACACACACAAACACTAATGAACCCTGATAGACATCTGGATTAGTGGGGGGTTTTTCGACACCCATATACTTTTTACATTTATTTGGTCACATGACCATCCGGACCCACTAGCTGCTGCAAAACAGCTATCTGAAAGTGCTATCCGCCCTCTTCATCATACATGCGCCACACAGATGACCAAATTCATCGGCTAGTTTCCATATGTGTGTCCGGCGACTAAGATGATGCTATCCCTCCCACCCAGAGAGCACAGCCACCTTTACCCCTTGTGATGTCCTCATTAGATCTGTTCCACACTAAAAATCAAACCTCCCTAAAATCCTCTCTGATCTTGTTTTTATGCTTCTCGGTTCACTTCAGCTCGGTACAGTGCATTCTCATCAGCATAAACCCGGCTGAGAGACCCCCCTTTAAGCATCTGGTTGTGAAATGCAGTGTGTTTCTGGAGTATCTGGGTCTCATTTTAGTCAGAAATGAAAACCTTGACAAAATCCCGCCACTGAGCTCCATTTCTCATGCACCGAGCCGCCAGGAGGACAGATTTGGCTTCAGTGTGTCATCACTTTATCCTGTTAATTCTTGTCGGAATGAACCGTGGACTGCCAGTGTGTGTGAGGGAGAGAGTCTCAGGTTTTCTTTTATTCATTTCCATTTTTCAACAGTTTAGGCCTTAAATTGAAGAGCACTAATAGATGAATGTTTGAGAATATGATAAACATAGAAGTGCATAGAAGTGAGAACATGACGGGGGCGAGTCTTGTGCGAAGAGTCACAGATGGGTTTGGGCTGTTCGCCTGATATTAATATTAGCACGTAGTCGCTCCATCCTGTATGCACCTGAGGAAAGAGCTAACGGCGCTGATAGCATAGCTTTAAGCGGAACGTATCACTGGATGTCGTTTTTGTTTAAACGCTAAATTTAACATCCAGACTGTAAAATAGTCCAGTGTGAGGAGCGTTAATGAAAGGAAGGAGGTGAGGAGAGAGAAGAATGGAGCAAATGGTAAGCAGGGGAACAAAGGAAGACTGATGGAGCGCTGATGAGCGATGTGTCAGCATGCCAAGGTTATAAATTAGAAAAGGTGTGCGGCAGCCCCTCTCCACTCTTCACCTCCCCCCCCCCAACACATCCTTTTTCTCTCTCTCTGAAGCCCCCTGGGAGGCATACGCATGCACACACCACCCCCCAGTACACAACACCAAGTATCTAGTCTTTTGTGTGCTGCACTGTTATGGCATCTTCAGTAACATTCATTCGACCATGAAGCCCAGGTTCAGCAAAATTGTGGCGACCTCTGAATATTATGTTTACAGATAAGAAAAAGGTGTGTGTTATGGTGAGTGTGTCTGTGGTGCGCTATCCTCAGTTCACCTATACGCTCCAGCCCTGCGCACACCTTGGCGTCTCATCACTGTGTCTAAATAGATTTTGGTGCTCCAAATCATTCCTGTTTGATCCAGGTTTCTTAAAGGGCCAGCGTATGCATTTCTTCACCAGGTGATGTTTTGTAGGATAATAGCAGATATATAGCGTAGGTGTGTTTTGACCCTTGTGGCGTTCCATATATTAACACACAGGTTAGTTCGGACAGAGGATTTTATTGCTTGCAGATTTTTGGTCGAATTGAGTCCAGGGTGTAAGAGAGTACGTTTCAACCTCTCACACCAAGAGCCATTTTATCTCTGTGTGTGTGTGTGTGTGTGTGCGCGCGCATTTGGGCAGCAGAGCCTGCTATGAAATACCAAGAAGGGTTGGCGCAAAAGTGACATGTAGAATCCAGGGAGCTTTTTGTCTTTCTTTCTTTCTTTCTGTAAAATTGCACCAGAGGCGTGTGTGTATGTGTATGTGTGTGTGTGTGTGTGTGTGTGTGTGTTAATTGGCTGACTAAATAATGATAGCAGTGGAAGGTCCTCACAAGGATAGTATGACTAATTCGGCTGTGTGTATTAGTTAGCTAAATTAATACATGTGGCAATGGAAGGTCCTCACAAGGATAATATGACAAATAAAGCAGTGCATGTGTGTCTGTGTGTGTACTAATTATGTGATTTAATAATTATTGCAATGGAAGGTCCTCACAAGGATAGTATGATGAATAGAGCTCTGTGTGTGGGTTAATTATCTGATTTTATAATTATGGCAATAGATGGTCCTCACAAGGTAAGGATGACAAATAGGTGTGTGTGTGTGTGTGTGTGTTAATTATCTGATTTTATAATTATGGCAATAGATGGTCCTCACAAGGTAAGGATGACAAAAAGGTGTGTGTGTGTGTGTGTGTGTGTGTGTGTTAATTATCTGATTTAATAATTATAGCAATCGAGGGTCCTCACAAGTATAGTCAAATAGACGTGTATGTGTGTGTGTGTGTGTGTGTGTGTGTGTATGCATTGGCTGATTTTGTAATTGTGGCAATGGAAGGTCCTCGCATGGATAGTATGACAAATAGAGCTGTGTTTGTGTCATTTCATTCTTGCTCTCTTCATCCAGGTGCTATAATAGAGATTGATTATGCTGGTCACTGTGCCGCTGGGATGTGTAAATCATTACTCTGTACGTGTGTGCGCGTGTGCGAGCGTGCGTGTGTGTGGAACGTGGAGAGGGAATGTGAGGTGAAAGGTGGTGCTGTGTTAACACACAAAGGGCGAGAAGAAAAAAAGATGAGGAAAATGGAAAAAAGACAGAGATAAGAAGTCTGGCGTTACGGCATGTCCATTGTGATTCGCCAGCACATTCACATCCTTATCTGCTGATACCATTTGTCTTTCTCCACTGCACACACACGCGCGTGCACACACAGACACACACACTAGCAGGCTCACGCTAGCCAGATTTATAATAAGATTTCATATAAAGAAATAAAGGTCTCTTCTTAAATACAGTGATGTTGCGCACTCCTACATCCATCTCCACGTTCCTCTTTCTTTATTCTTTGTAGCTCCGCCCTCCCCCTCTTTCCCGGCACAGGAAACCTTGGATCCTGGACAAGGACCTTCCCTCCATTAAGCGCACTTCATAACCTCACTACTCCTAGCATGGCTAACGGCAGCTAAAAGCTAATGCTCGTGATGAATGACTGGTCTTGCTTTCATTAATTATAAGTGATACGTTTAAAGATGGCATATGTGATGTCACAGAACAGAGTGCCATACTAAGTCCAGTACAGAATGACTAACTACGTCTCGGGTCCTGTTTGAGTCTCCCATTAGCATAAAAGCTTTTCTCTGCCGGAGACTTTTTGGACCAATTTTTTCGTACAACCATCTATTGATGTTTTATTAAGTTGGAGAGAAAGCATGCAGATAGCTGCCCATAGTAGCTATAACAACAGTAAAAATAATTTCATTAAATAGGTTTTGTGGACATTTTTTATATAATTATTATAATAATAATAATATAATTATTGGCAAATTGCAGAAGTGATATTGTAAAAAAAAATATTATACCTTAAAGTAAAGAGACTGGGGTGCTTTCTATTTTTTGCACCGCTTACTTATTTAAGAAGCTGCTTGCGGTGTGCCTCAAGGCTCCAGTTTTGGGCCAAAACTGTTCTTGTGATATGTAACCATCTGGTTGTGTTGTTCAGCATCATGATACAAACTGACATGATTATGGCGGTGTACAGTGTCTTTCTCTACACTGCTACACACTCGAGCACCAGTTTTTTAAATGTGGGTTCCGGCTTGTCGTCACTGTCCTCACTTTCACTTCGCTCTCCCGTCACTGATGCCACTATCTGTTCATCGGACATTATTTCGTGCCCGTCTGCTGCTTCATTTTCATCCATCCACTCAGACGAGAATGGGCCAGACAGGAGGGAAATTGGAAAATCATGACCGACCCGAACTTCCATCACCAATTCCTGGACTTGTCCGAGAGTCCATTTTTCCGGAAATACCAAATAATATCCGGCGCCGGATTTTATACAGGAAATCCGAAATCCGGGAAATAGGGGTACGAGAAATCGAGGGTGAAGTGTACAAATAATCCTGAATGGGTTTCATGATGATTAGCGTAGGTTAAGGCATAAATGAAGGTGCCTTTTGGCTCATATGTACATTTCCTGTAGTGGCTGTAGCCTGACTGTGGTCAGATTTCAACATTTCTTTCCATTACAGTGGAGCAGAAAGAGTAAAATGACCACAGATTTATTTACTTAAAAGACTGTGAGTGTTGCGGTGTGTGTTTAACTCGTACATTCTTTTGTTTGTGTTTGTCACAGTTTGCTAAGATTTGTTGAATTTGCACTGGTGTTTCTGTGTGTGTGTGTGTGTGTGTGTGGGTTGTAGAAATTGTGCCTTGCAGCAGACCTCACCTCAATATAGACACACACACAGACTTTACAGTCGTTCATGCCTGTTTTACGTTTGAGACTGAGTCTTCTCTGCTTCTCTCGAAACTTTCATGTGAGCTGGAAAGTTCGCTGATGTTTTGGGGAGTCAGATACAGATTAGCATCGAGAGTTAAATCTATCACTCACTATTTAAACACAGGAGGAACTAACACATGTTTATGATTTCACTCCTGATCCTCATTCCTGAATCTCATTCCTGAATATCTCACTCCTCATCCTCACTTCTGAATGTCATTCTAGAGTCTCACTCCTGATCCTCACTCCTGAATCTTATTCTTGAATCTCACTCTTGACTTTCACCCATGTCTCAATTCTGATCCTCATTCCTGAATCTCATTCCTGAATATCACTCCTAAATCTTACTCCTGATCCTCATTCCTGAATCTCACTCTTGATCCTTACTTTTGACCCTCACTCCTGGCCCTCACTCCTGATCCTCACTCCTGGCCCTCACTCCTGAATCTCACTCTTGACCCTCACTCCTGGCCCTCACTCCTGAATCTCACTCTTGACCCTCACTTCTGGCCCTCACTCTTGACCCTCACTCTTGACCCTCACTCTTGACCCTCACTCTTGACCCTCACTCCTGACCCTCACTCCTGACCCTCACTCCTGACTCTCACTCCTGACTCTCACTCCTGATTCATCAGAACACAGGAAGGAGGGATTGTGTTTTTAATAAGCGCTCACACCAGACTGTTGTATCGGTGTTTTCTTACCGTTGTGTTCCGAGACGTGTGACATGCTTTTCTCGTTAGCACTCTTGGCACGTGTGGAAAAGAAAGCTGGCAACGGAACATTCTGAGACCTGTTCTTTCAAATTCTTACTGTCCTTATTAACTTCTCGTCCCAGCTTCAGTGCTAGTTGGGTTGTGGTGTTTTCTTATTTTTCCATTAGACTCCAGAAAAAGAAGTCCAAATGGGTCAAAACCCAAATGAACTGAGATATCTTAGATGCTCAGACCTCGCATATCGTTCTTTCTAATCTAGAGCAGCACACTGAAGAAGACTGATGTGCAGCTGTGTGTGTATGTGTGTGTGTGTGTGTGTATGTTTTTTCTTGGTCCTATTTGTATCCATTCTAAATGTTACAGGGAAAGAAAAAGGGGTGAGACGCTGACGTCTCCGCTGAACTAGTGTTATGGGATATTTCTGGTTAGTTGTGTCTGATTTATTTTGGCTTCTTTTGCGACTTTCTGCTGGGTGTCTTTAGGTGTGTGTGTGTGTGAGAGAGAGAGAGAGAGAGAGAGAGAGAGAGAAAGACGGAGTGAGTGAGTGCGTGAAAGAGAAGAAGAACAGACGGGGAAGAAGGTCTGTGTGTGAATAAAGGATAAGAACATGGCACACATGATAAGCCCTTACATTTCACCCTGCGTCTCTCATTCAGTGCATGGACAGAGGTGTGTGTGTGTGTGAGAGAGAGAGAGAGAGAGAGAGAGAGAGAGAGAGAGAGTGTGTCAAAGAGGGAGGAAGAGAGCAAAGAAGAATATAATCAGCAGGTGATCTTGACGTCATATTTTGCTCTTCGTGTTAGCGTGTGATGCACGTGAGGAGACTGGAACAGATTTCTGGGATGTGAGCACCAGTGTGAGTGAGGAATGGAAGTTTGGGCGCCCTAACCTAGTCAACAGGCCAGTGGGAAACGTACGCACTCATTCGTGTCAGGATCTCGCCCTACTTATGCTCTGTCCAGCTTTTCTCCTGCTGTTCTTTCCCCTCTCTCAGTCCTTTTTCCACTCATCATCTGAGTGACTGTGGTTTGGTTTGTTCCTTTTGGAAGCAAACTCTTATATAATATGTGCTGAAGTATGTGAGTGTTTGTTTTCAGTGCTTTCCTTTTTTAAAAAGTCGATGTAAATTTGCTGAGAAAAGAATATTAGATCATTTCTGTATCAATATTTATATATAAATAAACGAGTATATATGAAAAATGTCCGTAAACGGCAATATAATAGGACAGTGCATCATTTCTACTGTATATAATATTGTTTGTGCCCACATGTGCTTCAGTAGTTTGTAAATTTGGTTATTGAGAGAAGGTTGGAAGAAAGGAAATGAAAAACGAATAGACGCATCACAGTGGCGTAGTGGTTAGCACGTCCGCCTCGCAGCAAGAAGGTCCTGGGTTCAATTCGTGAGCTCAGCGCCGGCATTTCAGTATGGAGTTTGCATGTTTTCCCCATGCGTGTGTGGGTTTCCTCCAGGTACTCCAGTTTCCTCCCACAGTCAGACATGCACATTAGGCTAATTGGCTGTTCCAAAATTGCCCCGAGGTGTGTATGTGTGTGTATTTGTATGTGTTGTCCTGTGACGGAGGGGTGAGTTGTTCACGGTGTACTCCAGCCTTCCCATTAGCCTGGTGGGAGTAAGTGGTTTGGCAAATGGGAGAGTTGGGAAAAAGAAGGGAAAAAACCCAGAAGAGCAGCTGGACTGAAAAAAGAAATTAAAGACAAACGGGCGAAAGAAATAAAAAGCTGCAGGTAAAGGTGCATTAAAAAAAGAAAGGGGATGAAAACTACTGAAAGGATGAAAGAGTGGATGGAGCAGAGAAAGAAGGAATTGATGAAGGGCTCAAGAATGTAAGCAAGGAAAGAAGTGGGTGGGTGGAAGAAAGGAAGGAAGGATGAAAAATAGAATGAAAGAATGCTGGGTGGACGAAGCATATGAAACAAATGAGAGGCAAAAGAAAGTAAATAGAAGAGAGATGGATGGATGGATGGTGGAAAAAAGAAAAGAAAGGATAGGATGGATGAAAGAAAAGGTTGTTTTTTGCAATGCGATAAACCAAAAGTCTTTACAAGATCAGTATCCTGCTTACACACACATTGCTGTAATTCTGTTGAGGGGACACTCGATAGCATAACACAATCCCTACCTGTTTACTCTAAACGCCATCATCACAGCTAAAACCTACCAAAGTGTAATCTAAACTCGATCCCACAACCAAGTCTTAACCATCGAGCAGCCTTTTGAAGAAGTGAGGACCAGCCGCAATGTCCTCACTCTGTCAGTGAAAAACATGTCCGATCTTCAGTATATATACCAGGCACAAGCATGCCAACACACACACACACACACACACACACACACATATAGTGTGTAAAGGTAGCTTCCAGCTTGCAGAAAGATTGCAAGACCTTCAGACCCCCTTAATCGCTACCAGATGTTTGTTTGCACTGTTTCTGCCCCAGTGTCAGGGTTTCTCTCCCTCGGGGCACGTACACCAGAATGTTCTGTCTAGGTGGTGCCAGACTTGACGGGTGTGTGTGTGTGTGTGTGTGTGTGTTTCTTTTTTGTGTGTGCGTGTCTGCATGCGCAAATGCTTGTTAAGATCCAAGCTTGTTGTCCAGACACCGCCATCTTTCCGTCTGCCCACACCATCATTGTATCCCAATCGCTAGCACTACTGTCATCTTTGTGTTCTTGTTAGATCGCCAGCCATGCAAAGAAACAGTATGTACCCTTAAACATATAGGCAGAGTACACCCTGGACAACTTGCCAGGCCATCGCAGGGCAGAAACACGCTGACGGCTATGCAGCCTACTCTTTACAAAAGTCAGCAGTGGTTCTTTTACATGCCTCTCACCACAGACAGTGAGAGACATGGCCGGCATTTGATAACCCAGTTAGCTGCACTGGGGAGACAGCAGTGACAACCCAGTTATAGTGGGGCTTGAACCCCCGACCTTGGCATCAGTAATCCAGCATCCTACCACCGGGTCACCACTGCCCCCATGCAAGAAATTATCTACTAAATCATTTTTCATTGTTGTTGATTTTAAAACATTATGTAGTTTAACTGTTAATAGTTTAAAGGCTACTAGATCATAATGCTTGATGTTGTTACCATGTTGCTGGATGGTTGCTATGGTGACTCAGGTGGTTATTAGGTTGTTACTCGGTCTATACTACAGTATTTCAAGTGTTTATCGGCTGTCGCTTGGTAGTCACCATGTCATCGTGCCTATGATTTGGCTTTGCAGGTGGTTGTTGGGGTGTAGCTAGGCAGTTTCTCTGGAAACTTAGCCGGATGGTGCTATATTCTAGGAGGTTGCAGGTGGGCAGGGCAATGCAGATTTTAATTGCAAAGCCAAAAATTGCGATCTGTGAAGAAACCGTTAAGCTAACATAATTATTATTATTATTATTATATTCATTCAAAACATTTTGTTTTGTGCGTTACAACAACGAACATTTTAGCTACTATTTGGTATTTCTGAGTTATTCTTTTCTTCCAAAATTGTAAACGTTTGGCTCGTAGTGTATATCTCGAGGTCGAATTAGCCAACCAGGCATTTAGCTAAATGGAGGCTAATTAGCCTGTGAGTTAGCTAGCAGTTGGCACTTTTCAGTATCTGCACAAGCTGAGCATTATTTAATTTTTAAATTTCTAGCAATAGTTTCGAACAAAAATGTGAAAGCTAGTGTTTGGGGTGCAACAAAAGTTTGTATCTTTGTTGCTAGGTAAATTTTACACTTTCATATGCTTTTGTTTTATTTATATACATTCTTTCTTGGGTTCTGTTTGCTTAGCGTCATTATGCTCTCTGACAGGCTTAGCTAAGTAAGCTAATTTTTCTAGCACTGTCTTGCTAACAGTTTAGCTGTTAGCAGACACATGTGTTTGTGATGCACCTTTAATTTACCCTCAACATCAAACAGCACGTGAAAGTCATTATAAGTCAAAGTACTTGCTGTGCGTGCGGCGCTGCTGTTTTAATGCTAATTTGTCATCGCTTGACATCGTGTGTTTATACTGCGGGACGTGAAAAAAGGAGGAAGAGCAGAAGACAAAGGGAGACAAATTACGGGGAAGCAATACAGGAGGATGGAGACACATGATGCGCACATGATGATTAGTGCTGTGATTTCGCTTTTGGCTGTTTCTCACTGCCATGCTAACAGTGTTAGCGTCGTGTTCGGCTGTGATAAGTGAGCTCATTATTGTAGGTTGAGGCAGCGGTAGCTGTTATAGATTGTGTTTTTGTTATTTTGACTCGATCGAGGACACCAACCCCCAGGCATCATTCTTTCTTTTTCTCTTTTTTTGAGTGTGGAATGGATTTGTAATTATTTGTGTAATTAACACACACTCATACAGATTGCTTTCCTCTCAGCACACGATCGCTGACCTCTTTCTTCTGTCGCCAGCTCTCAAGGCATTTCCCTCATTCCCTTTCTCTCTTTGTAAATTATTAACTCTTCTGGATTTTCTCAGCTCGCCATCCTCCTCCAAATAGGTCACTGTGCACACAGCCCCCAACACCAAATTTAGTCGTATGTAATTCTTACAAGTCAAGTTTTGCCTCCTTATTTGCCACCAGGGAGGGGCCTACGCATGCACCTGCCCCCTCACTGACACGCGGTGCTGCCACCCAAATCTTTACAAACTGCTGTGCATGTGTATCATGGGGCTGCCTAACATACTCAGAGTGAAAGCACTATCCCCCCTGTTTGTACCAATGAGCTCACACGCCCATGATTGGCTGGTAATTGCTGTGAATGACAGGGTGAGCGTATACCATCCGTCTCTCCCATGAGAGCTCGACCAATTAACTTCCATTGTCTCCCAGTGGTGAATAGCTGCAAATTCGAACCTGCGTTCTCCAGGTTGATAGTTGCGCACCTTGTCGATGGGCCAATTGGGAGCCCACTCCAGTTCTCTCCTAACCCTGCAGCGCGTACACATCACCACGTACGGGTTGTACATCACTGAGGCTGAGATCAATGCAGTGTTTTCTGTTATTAAACATAAAACCTCTGCCGTCATCACTAACAGTAAAATCGTGTTCACCTGTAAAGGTGTTCGTCACTTAAGGAGTTAAGGAAGTGGCGCGATATCAACATGGCTGCTCGCTGTACGGACAGTAAACAAACTAGCACTGTGTTTGCAAACTTTTGAAAGAGTTCTGCTGTATGTACTCGCGTTTCCTTTTGCTTTCAAATTATTAAATCTATAAGTATGTAGGTGTATGAGTTTGAGGTTAGCTCTGACGTCATTCATTGTTCCCACTTGTACACAGTAACACGAACGCAGCCTGGAACTCGGAATAGTCAAAGAAACGCATAATTATATTCCCCGTGACGTGACACTGAGGGAAAGTGCATTCCCGTTTTAATATCCACTCTACTGTGTTATAGCCTCCGTCTCTGTGAGGAGCTAATAGTTTTGACACTATTGAGTTTAGAGAATGCTTCTTCGAGTTTTTTATGACTTGCAAAATTCTGATTCATAACCATACACACCTCAGACTTCCTGCACAGGATAGACTTGCATGTAATGTGATGACATCCCTGTGTGTGTGTGTGTGTGTGTGTGTGTGTGTGTGTGTGTGTGTGTGTGTGTGTATGAGGAAGGTGGGCGAATATGGAATGTAACTAACTGGATTCAAACGTGTGTGTGTGTGTGTGTGTGTGTGTGCGCGTGTGTCTGTCTAAGCTCCCAGAGACATATGGTGCCCTATTTTGTGCTTCCTGTAGCTGCCCAAGTGTTAAACTATGCATGACTTTTGATGGTATTGAGAGAGAGAGGGTGGGGGGGGGGGGGTGGGGGGGGGTAGAAGAGTGTATGGAATAATAGCGTTGTAGTATTACTGCTCTATGAAAGGAGGATTTATGGGTCACTTGTGTGTAATTGAAAAGGTGTGTGTCAGAATATATGAATGAAAACTGTGTGTGAGGCAGAACTTCCACCTCCACCTACTTTCTGTAAATCCCTGTTTAACTCTGAGTTTTACACACACACATGCGCACACACACACACACACACACACACACACACACCTAATAACAGCACTACCAGACGGCTTTTCCTAGAAAGCCTCTTGAAGACAAAAGCGACGAGCGAGCCTCATGAATTAATCATCACTTCCCGCCGTACAGAGAAAGAGCAAGAGAGAGTGAGTGTGTGTGTGTGTGTGTGTGTGTGTGTGTGTGTGTGTACTTGTACATGCTACATTTTAAGGACCATAATACATTTTTAACCAACCAAATGAGGACATTTTATCTGGTCCTTACTTTTTTAAAGTTCTGTTTAAGAGTTAAGACTTGGGTTTAGGGTTTAGGGTTCAGGTTAGAATTAGGTTTAGGTTAGGATTGGGGTAAAAGTTGGAGTTAGATGTTTAGTAATGATGGTTAAGCTTAGGCTAGGGGTCTAGGAAATCCATCGTCACTGAATGTCCCCAAAAATATAGAAGTACAGGATTGTGTGTGTGTGTGTGTGTGTGTGTGATCACTCTGCTCATCAGATCGAACTTCAATTATCCTCCTATGATGTATTTCTGGGGTTTTTTTCTTCTTTTTTTTGTGCCCTGTTCTTACTGTGGCACGTCTTATTATATTGATTTTCTGCTATTATAAATATGGTTTCCGTGGAAACCGTGTGGCTAATCAGTCAAGGTTGTGCCATGACACCCTCGGTAGCCCATCAGGTGGTGTGTGTGCACTCATAAAGGCTTGGCTGTATGGTAATGATCTCGGCTTTGTTTCTTGAAGCTTTCGAAACAAATCATTTGCTCTGAACATGAAAGGAAGGCTACGGGTTTCGGTGAAAGATACACATACACACACACACACACACACACACACCTCTTTCTAGCTTTGTAGACATGAGTTCAAAGCCTCTAGCTTCCTTTTTTGCCTCCATTCCTTTCCTCTCTCCAGTTTTCCCATTGTCCTCAGTGTTATACCTCTCATCCTGCGGTAAATAATCACATGATTAGCCATGCCGGCTTCCGAATTAACGCCAAGGTGATTGAACCACACACACACACACACACACACACACACACACACACACACACTGCCCGTTGAAACACCTGCCTCTTCAAACCTTTTCCGCATCATTCTCTCCATCTCATTCCATTCATCCCCCTTCTCATCCATCTCGCATCTCTCTCTCTCTCTCTCTCTCTCTTTCTCTCTCAGTGTCTTTTCTCGTTCTCTCTTCATCACACTCATCACACAGACAGGAGAATCATTTTGTGTGTAACAAGCAAGTCTTCATTTCACTGACTGACCCTGCTGAGAGAAACAAAGTATGAGTTAACAGGAAAGCTACGACACCTCAAATAATCACTCTGTACCTCTGTGCTGAGCAGAAAAGCATCTCAGTAAGCCAGAACACGCCAAATATGTGGATGAAGAGGTTACAGAAGCAGAAGAGCACATCATGTTCCACTTCTGGGCGTCTACAATCAGATTACGACGCCAACGTGGGCACCGACTGACAGTTTGAAGCCTGGAGGAACGTTGTCTGGTCTTCTGCCACAGGATTGCGCTGTTTTTTTTTCCCAAGGTCCCAGAGTATAAAGTTAAAGACTGAGGTAATTCCCTAGTGATGTTTCCAAAAGAAGGAATGTGGCTCGCACCAGTGTGTGTGCGTGGAACAGAGTTTCATCTGTTATCTGGAAGACTTTTGGTAGACATATTTATTAAGTGCATAAATAACTGCCAGGCTTCAGCTGTCGATGGCAGGAGTTTAAGTTGCATGGCGTGTCTGGATCCATCCATCTACTAGCTATAGCGCTTATCCGTCAAGGTCACGAGGAAAACCAGAGCCAGTCCCAGCTGACTTCAGATAGAGGCCGGGTGCATCCCTAAAAGGTCACCAATCTATTGTTTCAAGACAAACAACCATTCACCTCACGCTCACACCTATGAGCAATTGGAAACTGGGGAACCTGGAGGGAACCCACACTAGCATGCGAAGAACAAACTTCACACAGAAAGGTCCCAGGTTCAGACCCAGAGTCCTCTTGCTGTGGGCCGCAGTGCTAACCATTGCACCGCCCCACTCACCCTCGGACCACAGGGTTTTAAGTTCAGGTCACCTTACCCCTTTAACGTCCTGGCTCTAAGTCTGGAGCGCTTGCTTTCCTTTTTTTCTGTGACATCCTTTGCTTCCATTTCTTTTCTTTTTTTTTCTTTTGACATGCCCTCCCCTTTTTCCCAGACATTCCTTTTTCGACAAGATGACGCAGACCCAGAATGAGGCCGCCACACTGTTTTTTTAAAAATACCCCTTGTGCTCTTATATGCCCTCCTTCTCCTCAGCACTCGGGAGAGATATCACATGGAATGAAGTACGTGCTGTGGTTTGATTCAGATTAGCATCGTAGTAAAACATTGTCTTTTTGTCCAGATGAGACAGACGTACTGAGAGGTCATGACGATTTGAAATGTCGTTGAAATGCGATTTCAAATGTCGTTCCCTCGCCATTCCATGATCTGAAACCATTGTACAGTACAATGGAACAGGGTATATAGTATATACTGTAAGGTAGTGGTGGCTTAGTGGTTAAGGAATTGGGTTACTGATCACCCATCACCTGTATGGGGGTTCAAGCCCAGTACCACCAATCTGCCACTGTTTGGGCCCTTGAGCATGGCGGCCCTTAACCCTTAACTGCTATTGGCTCTCCTTAATTTACTATAAATGTAAATGTAAACGTCCCTACCAAAAAGTCCCACACTCTAATATTTTGTTGGACCGCCTTAAGCTTTGAATGCAGCGTGCAATCATGGCATTGTTGCTCCAGTTCGTCCGGTCGAGGCTCAGCAACATTAATGTGGCAATAAAATGAGGTCAGCTGACGACCTGAATGTACTGAATGAGCAGGTTATCACATCAATGGACTTTTTCTTCCCTGATGGTACGGGTATGAAATTGGGGCTGAAATAATAAGTGGTCCAGGGTGCATGAGGAATCATTTTCGCACATGAACATGACCACAGAGTCCTGACCTTTAACCCTATTGTAAGTATTTGGGATGTGCTGGAGAAGACTTTATGGAGTGGCTCAGTTTTTCATCATCATTTCATGATGTTGGTGAAAAATGAACTCAACTTTGAATGGAAATAAATGTTGATGTTGCTTACGTTTTTCAGAACAATGCAATGGCGATTTTGTGCTATAATCAAGGCTAAAGGCGGTTTGGCGAAATGTTAACGTGAGACATATTTATGTATTTAAAAACTATCTTAACCCGTCCAGTACACTTGTTATACAATCTCTTCCAAGTTAATCACCATTTTGCCAACACTTTATTTATATATTTTTTACTGGATTTTCTTACAATTTCCTTATTATATTTTTCCGCAGAACAAATGGACGCCCCAGGGTGTTGCCCAGTCCTTTGTTTTTTCACTCACCTGAAAACTTTGCCTACAACGTAGCTGGCCATATGTTCTTACGTGAATAACGTAGCGCTAATTATCCTGTAGGCTAGGTTAATAGGTTATGCTTGGGTATTACTGCAGTCTGTATGGAAAGATTGACAAACGGAAGGATAAGTGGGGTGTGAGATCGGGAATAAGAGATTAGTGTGTGATGAGGGATTTGCAGAGAGTCTACACACATCTGTCTGGAAACAAAGACGGAAGAAAATCCAATCAAGGTGACATTGGTGAAAGTTTGCAAGGAATTTGTGTTACGTTTGTTCACTTTACCGCCATCTACGTTCCTTTCTGTCACAGCAAAAGGCAGCTCTCCCAAAGTCCCTCCGCCCCTCATCCCTCCTTCTCTCTGTCCTACTCCTCCTCCTTTCTCTTTCTTTATGTGTGTGCGTGTGTGTGTGCATGTGTGTAGCTTGGAATCAGATCCTGAGCGCAGCTGAGAGGAACAGAGTGATGCAGGCAGCTTGAGCAGGATGTTTCCTACAGAATGAAGCGTTATCACTTTTTTTCGTTTTTGTCACACTGTCCCAATCCCAGGGTGGGAATTTAGGCATTCCGGGGATCACTTAGTTTTTTTTGTTTGTTAGTTTTTTTGGTAATTGGAAGATTTTTCAGAACTATTGGATACTCTACTTTTGGGAAGCCTTTACTGTTTTGTTTTGTTTTTTTTCCACCCCCAGACCTCAGGGGGTGAGTCACCTCCACTCAAATTTGTTTCTCCTTGTACGGTGAGATTTAAAAATTTTTTTTTTTCGAGAGCTCAGGATGACCGAGATCGTGGTCACGGACTGTAATCTGAATTCGGTGTGTGAGCGACTGGAGGAACGGTGTTGCGTGGACGAGTCTCCCGCGCCGAAGAGCCACCCCAACACGGGTGCTAAGCTGTGGGGCCGCGTCCGCAGTAAACTCCTGCGCCAAAAGGTTCTTAAATCTTCCTGTCCGTGTTAACGACCTACGCTTTTTCTTCTGCTCCCTGTTGTCCACTTTAAGGATGCGGTGTTTGTTGTTTGGTGTACCTGTGTGTGTCATGCTCTCCTGGTGTTTACAGGGCAGCCGTACATGTGTGTGTGTGTGTGCGTGTGTGTGTGGAAACAGGAGCTGTTTGTGGCTTGTCTTACTTTTTCCGGCTCTCAGCGCTTACAGCACTGAGTGATCCCATCCTTCATCTTTTCCTCTTTTCCTGTCTCTAGTTTCATCTCTTTTTTTTCTTCATCTTTTTTTATTATTTTTTTTGTAGCATTCTCTTTAATCTTTCTTCTTCCGTTTCACCCCTATTCTCCCACACATTGCCTTTGTGGCTTTGTTCTCTTGACCCTGGGTTGGGTGTGTGCGTGTGTGTGTGTGTGTGTGTGTGTGGTGAGCGCTTATGACAATCACTTACCGGTTAATTATTACTTCTGCTTCTTTAGTGTCTGCTAATGAAGCACATTTACTGACACTTATACACACACATCACAAACAGATGAGCCGTACTTACACCGGCGCAGTTGTACGCGCGCACACACACTCACACATACACACACCTGTTTCTAGTCAGGGCCAGTGTGAGGACAGTGGTGCTGAATAGCAGTGGGTTTGTGTTTCCATTCTCACCACAGCTGTTGTGGGCTGCGTTCCAATTCATTTGAGTGTTTCTTTTCTTTGCGAGTCTCACTGCGCTGTAGTGTGCTACAAAATGAACTAATAATAATCAAAACAATTCTTTAACTAAACTATAATATTTTCTAATATTAGATTTGGAAAAGCTACGGGGTTTTTTCTTCCCTACTTTGGTTTCAGCAGCATGCACTGCAGAATGACTCATTTCCCAGGTGTGTGTGTGAGTGTGTGTGTGAGTGTGTGTGGGTGTGTGTGTTAACACATCCCAAGAAATCTAGGCCTCTCCTCTCGGGGTACAGGATACATACTGCCAAGTCTTTGAACAAGAAATATATGTGCCTTATATAGGTGTGTGTGTGTGTGTGTGTGTGTGTGTGTGTGGGCAAAGCTTAAAGTCAAAGCCGCTGAGTCAGGAGTGTATCTGTTCCACTCCACTGACCTAGAGCTCAGCATGGATTATGGAGAATCTCTCTATAGCGCTACACCGCCTGCCTGATCTCAGAACCATCTTAATAACTAATCACCAGGCCGCGGACAGCATGTCATCAATGTTACAGGGGTACTCCGGAGGTTTTGAACCTGAACTCAGTATCTGTAGTGCACACGGGACTGCCACAGTCAGGTTTTTTCTGTAGATAATGTCCTGTGCTGAGGAAAGATCCAAAAATTTGTTGACACATCTTTCATTATAACGGAATTTCAAAGGGACCTTTCGTTAAATTATAATAAATTCAAATGTACTGTCCATGTGATCATACATTTCATTGGTAATACCATCACAACTAGTCTTTCTGTAGTCCTTTTTAGCATGTGCCTTTATTGGTTACATTTGGTGATGTGTGAAAGCAGGTTTCAAGCCTGCCAGTGATGCATAAAACCAAATTTCTCAATCTCTTGAACCATCAGACGGACCACATGAGGTGTGGAAGCGCTCTACTTTAGCCCAGTTAGACCTAGATTAGTTAGACCAGTTGGTCCTCAATTGGTTACCCCATTTTAACCTTGATTGCTTATCCCAGTTAAACCTTGATTGGTTAGCCCAGTTAGACTTTGATTGGTTAGCCCAGTTAAACCTCAATTGGTTAGCCCAGTTAAACCTCGATTGGTTAGCCCAGTTAGACCTTGATTGGTTAGCCCAGTTAGACCTCGATTGCTTAGCCCAGTTAGACCTCGATTGGTTAGCCCAGTTAAGCCTCGATTGGTTAGCCCAGTTAAGCCTCGATTGGTTAGCCCAGTTAAGCCTCGATTGGTTAGCCCAGTTAAGCCTCG
>JAQMYF010000005.1:24670583-24683455 GCA_030014195.1 Neosilurus mollespiculum | reverse complement strand
GGGGGGGTTATTATCAGCTTGTTGGCTTCCCAGGAATTTTTTTTCCCCAGGAATTTTTAGATGCACTCTGGGAATTTTCCTGCAGGAGGTAAATGGAAAATGTGGGTTTTTTTTTTTTAAGTAAAAGGCTCTACTTGGAATTAAAGCCTTACCCAGAATTCTTTTTAAGCCCAGTTCTTGTATACAACAGAATGGTGATGTGAATCTGTCTCGAAACCAGTATAGAGCAAAAGAGTATTTGGCTGGCCAAAGGCCGAGCTGCCAGCCAGGAAAACCAATTCCACGGTGGCACCAACACTTTACTGGACTACAACCAAGAATCACTTGCATCAGGATTATCTTGACCAACCGAACCAACTGAAACTTTAAGACCACCATTTGTAAGAAGAGGAAAATGAGAGAATGTAGTTCGCCATTAATGTTGCTGTGCTTGACGCTAGTAGTGCCAGCAAGGATGGGAAAGTGGAGATGTATACAGACTTACCCAGTGAAGTCATGAAGCGGTGGCTCTGTGATAGTAAAGCAAATCGGTTTTTACAAGATTTGCAACCAGAACCAGCACCTAGCACACATTATAGTGGAAAGGGGGGTAACTGTGTGTTTATATACAAGCTCATGGTGGAACCATAGGAAACGTTTCACAGCATGGTACATCCGCAGTATGCAGTTACTTTTCCCAACCATGCATTGCTTCTTTTTCGTTAGCAGCGTGTACCAAATCAGATTTACACCCAAACACGTTGTTATTAATGAAATAATAACACGTTTTACCTGTAAAGAGCAACATTTAAAGGAGCCATGTCATGATTTTGACCCAAATTTAGTTGCCAATAAAATTTGCCATGAATGTCCAAGATACTTGTCTACATTCGTTAGCTCGTCTTTCCGCACATCTAAAGCATTTGAAAGTTTTTCACGCCCAATATGGAGCGAATGGAAACGGTTTGCAACGTGGGCTTTTTTGACGTGCTGTTAGGCTGAGCATGACTGAGATCACGTTACACACGTGACATGAGTCCAGTTCATGTCGAAGTACCCTTCTTAAACCAAATATCTATCTGTATGAATGAATATGTCTTGTCTGATTAAAAACTATTCTTGATCATTTCCATTCACCCAGTCATTAATTTTCTAAGCCACTTAATCCTAATTAGGGTCGCGTGAAGGCTGGCGCCCATCTCAGCCGACTCTGGGCAAAGGCGGTTAACACCCTGGACAGCTCGCCAGGCCATCGCAGGGCAACACATTCACACACACACACCTAGGAGCAGTTTGGAGCTGCCAATTAGCCTACTGGGCATGTTTTGGGACTGTGGGAGGAAACCGGAGTAGCGGGAGGAAACCCACGCAAGCACGGGGAGAGCATACATACTTGACCCTGGGACCTTCTTGTTGGGAGGCAAACGTGCTAATCACTGCGCCATCATGCCGCCCCATTCAGGCTATTTCCTTCAAATAAATATGAGATCGCCCCTTTAATGCCATGCTATGCTTCTGGACTGTAGATATAGGAGGAAGAGAAGTCACTGTTGGTAGTGTTTACTTTCTTTCCTTGTGTGTGTGTGTGTGTGTGTGTGTGTGTGTGTGTGTATGTATGTATGTATGTATATATATATATAAAAAACTACTGAAGACTCAAATAACGTTTCAACATTTTTATTGTATTTTTTCTTATAGTTGGACCCACAGTCTGTGCAATCCAAGAACTGGCATGTGGACGTGATCGAGATGAACGGGGTAAGAGGCTGTCATTAATACGTTTGCCTTTCTGTTTCTTTTGGAACCCCTCATCCGGATTCTGATTTCTTTCCTGTGTCCTGCACCCAGATTAAAGTCGAGTTCTCCATGAAGTTCACGAGTCGGGACTTGAGTTTGAAGAGGACACCTTCGAAGAAGCAGAGCGGCGTGTTCGGAGTCAAAATCAGCGTCGTGACCAAGTATGTGTGTGTGTGTGTGTGTGTGTGTGTGTGTGTGTGTGTGTGTGTGTGTGTGTGTGTGTTCTTTGCTCCTAGAATCCAGTGAGTCACAGTTTCAGTCCTAGGAATTCCACTCTTGCAGACTTGTGTTTTTTCCTGCTTTAACACACGTGATAACGTGAGATTACTCATTAGCTATCAGAGAAAGTGGAGGGAGTGGAGCCGAAAGACGGAAAAGATAACAGAACAAGCTGCAGGCTGCACGAATCTGACACACATGACAAATGCAATGATCCTGAAGCCCACTGTGATAATAGAAAAGTAACAGGACGTGGGGATGTGAGGAAGATAAAAACACTGCATTCTCCAAAGTTATTTCCGAGTGATTACAAGGTCAAGCACAGTATGGCGCAAAGGCACCGTCGCTTATTAGGTTTAACGTTGCGTCAGAATAGTGTTATTACATTTACTGAGAGAGCGCAAACCTCCGCCAAGCCCAGCAACCCCCCCCATAAGAATCAAAATGTCAGAAATCATCCTATTTTAGAATTTTAAAGAATTCTTAAAAAGATCATGAGAAATTTAGAAATTTCATGAGTAACTGCACATAGCTTTTTACATAATCCTGCTAACAAACTCACAAACCGTGGGTAAAACATAACCCTCTTGGTAATTACTTACTTACTCACTATTTTTTAATAGACAATGGCAGTAGCAGCTAGAATAGAATTTCCATAATCTTAACAGTAGATAATAGTTACTTAATGGTAAGTGGTTCAATTCTCAATTGGTCTTAAGTGCACTCACTCTAACACATTATAGTTTCATGCTAATGCTAATGGTAAACAAAATAAGAATGCAAAAAATGTATTTATAACAAACCCCTAATCATTGATACAGTATATATTTCAACATTTATGGAATGAGTCTCCAGTGTCAGTGCTTTGTTATAGTGTGTTTTTTCTTATGAACTTGGGGGTAAAAAGCAAGCAAGAGTGAAGGTTAGTCAGGGAAAATGTTGTTTATAGGTGTTATAATATAGGTATAGGATAGTATACTAGCTTGTTATGTAGATGCTTCATAACGCTGAATGTACTTGATCGTAACCAAATCTGTGAAAAAATTCTCTTGCTTGAAGTTTTTATGAGGTGGTTGGGATTTGGCGTGTCAATGGCACTCAAGGTCAAAGGTAAACTTCAGGTGATTTGAAAGTCCATACATGGTTTCCTATTTGTGTTCAGTAGTAACAGCATGTCTGTCAGCACTCGTTTCAAAGTGCTCTGTCTCTAAAACTTTGTGACCTTGCTCTGACCTTGACATTCCAAAATTAAATCAGTTCTGGGACTCAGGTAGGGTAGTGTCCCCACTAAGTTTGGTGAAAATCCATGCACAGGTGTGGTCAGGATGTTGTTCACAAATATACTGACAAACGGACGGACGGACAACCAAACACCGGTGATTACAACACCTCTACCAAAACTTTAAGAAAAATTTTTTTGAAAAGAAAAGTGAAAGAAATCACTGTGGTATAAGAGGAACAAAACATTTCTGGTGGTTTTGTTGTAGGAATATTATCAGCACATCTTTGCGTGTTTTACAAATATTTTAATTAAGAGAGAAATGTTGTTAAATATCATCTGAAACGATCCCTTGTTCCAGTCGTGCACAGATTACTTCTATTTTAGTGAACTCTCAAATGTCTCATTATAATACGATGTAGTGTTTATCTTTGGAATGTTTTCTTGTTTGCTCAGACGCGAGCGCTCCAAGGTGCCTTACATCGTGCGTCAGTGTATTGAAGAGGTGGAGAAGAGAGGCATCGACGAGGTCGGAATCTACCGCATCTCCGGCGTAGCCACCGATATTCAGGCGCTCAAAGCAGCGTTTGACACCAGTAAGTTGCTTTGCTGGCTGTTTTTCCTTTTTTCAAATTTTCCTGGATTGTGCTGACTGAGGACAATTCATAATCGCACGCGGGTTAAGAGTTGGGTTTTTTCTTCTGTTATTTTTCCATCTCTCTGCACTCTTCCTCCCTCTCCGTCTTCTTCAAACCAGAGATTCTATAAACATGTCTAAAAGTAGAGTGGTGGGAAAGGCCAAAAAGAGGACTGACCTGCTCCAGCTGCCCTAATAAACACAGACACACACACACACACACACACACACACACACACACAATAATAATAACAATAATAACAGTATGGAGAATGAGGCGAGAGCAACACATTACATTCCCGAGTTGTGTGTATGTTTGGGTTTATTTAGTACACAGTGGATTATATCGTTTCCATTTCTCCCTTTTTCAGACACCAAAGACATCCTGGTGATGTTGAGCGACATGGACATCAATGCCATCGCCGGCACGCTCAAGCTCTACTTCAGAGAGCTGCCCGAGCCGCTGCTCACCGACCGCCTCTACCCAGCCTTCATGGAGGGCATCGGTATGACCTTTGACCTTTCACCCTCATCTTCAGAATCTGTCAGATAGGTGTAATGTAAAAAGGCATCTGGTGGTGATTGAATAATTTGTAGAGGTCAGAGGTGAGATTAGGTGAGGTTAGGTCAGGTCGAATGGTGGGGGTGAACAGTGGTCGGTCAGTGTGTGAGTGTGAAGTCTAAAATGTTGTGTCATTGTGTTCTCGCAGCTCTGTCTGATCCAGCAGCCAAGGAGAACTGCATGATGCACCTGCTGCGCTCTCTACCCGACCCCAATCTCATCACCTTTCTCACCTTACTGGAGCACCTCAAGAGGTACAACAAGCCCACGCACAATCACGTACTTCACGTCTTTATGGGGACCTTCATAGACAATAGCACCTTATCCAATCCGTAACCATCACAACTAAATGCCTGACCCCAACTTTTTTTGAATCCTAATCTAAACTTAATTCCAATCTGAACCCTAAAACCAAGGCTTAACCCTCGTACAAACATTTCAAGAACCGAGGACCAACCAAAATTACCTGTTCCAAAAATGTCCTCACTTTCAAGTATTTTGCAATTACACACACGCGCACAGTCTTGTATGTCTATCTTTGTGGGGACTCTTACTGACATAATATATTCTCTAGACCCTTATTTTAATCTTAACCATCACTAACAAATGCCCGACCCTTACCCTAACACTAAACTAAAACTAACTCTAATCTGAACCCTCAAACCAGCCCTTTGAAAAAGAGAGGACCAGCCAAACTGTCCTCACAATGTTGGTTTAAAAGGTATTCTGGTCCTCAATATGTAGCAATTACAAATGCTCGTGCGCTTACGCACACACTAATCTTGTCCTTCTATCTTTGTGGAGACTGTCAGTGACATAATGTATTCCCTTAAGTCTAACCTTAACCATCACGATTAAATGCCTAACTCTAACCTGAACCCTAAACCCAAGTCTTAACCCTCAAAGAGCCCCATGAAGAAGTGAGAAGTACGGACCAGTCAAAATGTCCTCACATTGTTGGTTTAAAGGTATTCAAGTCCTCAATATGTAGCAAGTCCACACACCCTGAGAAAACTGTGTTGTTATTTTATAATCATATGAAGTCATGTCACACTATTGTGCAATTGATTATGTTTTATTAACAGCGTGTCATAGCTGAGAAATTACATTTGGTTCTGAGGGAACGATACTTGCTGGACTGTGGTACCGAATAAATTCTCCAGAAGGCCTCAGATTTCTGATGGCGAGTGCTGTTGTGTATCATTCTGCATCGTTCCCTGATTCACTCGAGAGATCGAAAACTAATCGAGGGAATGGTTTATCGATTTATTTATTTATTTTTCTCCTTAGGGTGGCTGAGAAGGAACCGGTGAATAAAATGTCGCTGCACAACCTGGCCACCGTGTTCGGTCCTACGCTGCTGAGACCATCTGAAGCCGAAAGCAGCAAACCCCACATCACACTGGCTTCGGATATCTGGTCCCATGATGTCATGGCACAGGTAAACACTCACACACACACACACACACACGCACACACACACACTCTCTGTTTCACCAAAATGATTATCTGTAATCTTGTTATTTGTAGAATTTTGAATAGAATGTTTGTTTGGGGATAAAAAAATCATCCTTCTGGTTTTAGATACCTAAAAATGGTGTATTGCTTTTATGATGGCGCGCAACACCAAAAAGCAAAACCGTCCCTCGTTTCTGTTCCACAAAAATAAATCCTCAGGGGAAGCTGGCCAGGAGTCCAAAACAGATTTCCAAGAAATTTACATTTTCAGATTTATCTCTAGCAGAAAATATCAGATTCACGATCTGAAGGGTTTTCCCAGGACACCAGACTTATTTATATTTTATAGCCATATGTCTTGTAGTTAAGTGGTTACGTCTTCCCTGTGTGGTCTTCTCGGGCCGTGTGTGTGTGCGTACTTGTAGTTGCTACATACTGACTAAACCAACAAAGTGAGGACTTTTTGGCTGGTCCTCATTTTTTCAAAGGGCTGTTTAAGGGTTAAACCTTGTGTTTAGGATTCAGGTTAGAATTAGCTTTAGGTTGGGATTAGTTTACGGCAAAGTTTAGTTGTGATGAGAGAAAGGGCTTAAGAAATGCATCATGAAGACCGTCCCCACAAAGATAGATATAAAGGATAGAGTGTGTGTGTTGCTCTTCGCTCCCATGATGTTGGTGATTCTATATTTGGTCCAGAGATCTAAATAGTCCAGCAGCTGTATTTAGTGTTTTGGTTTTTTTTTTCCTCTGGAAGAGTTCTGGATGTCTGCCAGGTGCCAGGCACTTTTACTTTCAAACACACACACACACACACACACACACACACACACACACACACTTGTATACACAAACCGCTCATTAGCCTGCCACAAACATACCCACGACTGTACTGTTATGTTTTGTTGTTTTATTAGAGGCAATACAGGGTCATTTATTTCTCCTTAATCACAATATCATAGTTTCTATGGAAGAACCTGGTGGTGTGGAAACTATTTATTCTACACACTCGTCTCACACACATAGTGTTCTTGTTCCCAGCTTATCCTGCTCCGAATAAGTCATTAAGTGTAGTGAGGATCCCTTCCATTCACACAAGTGAAGCACAAACCTCTCACACGGACATGAGAGGCTTGGGGGTTACGGGAATTGGAGAATTCCTTGTTTGTCCCCTTGGTTCTGTTCTCATACAGTGCAGGGAACCTCCACCACATAACATGGATAATGTAGCAAATAGGGCTTGTATGGTTACTAGTTCTAATGACCCACCTTCTCGTATTACAATATGTTATATACTACGTGGGCGTGACCAAATTTAGCCAAAAACACTTGTTTGATGTTTTTTATGAGATGGCAGGGGTTTGACCTTTTAAGGTCACTCAAGGTCAAAGGTATTTGTTTTATTTGAAAGTCCATATATGGTTTCGTATTGGTGTTCTAAAGTAGCGGGCATGTATATTGGCACTCGTTTCAAAGTTGTAAGCGTTTTAAAATTTTGTAACCTTGCTTTGACCTTGACCTTTGACCTTGACATTCCAAAAACAAGTCAGCTCTGGGACTTGGGTGAGGTAGTGTCCCCACCAAGTTTGGTGGAAATGCATGCACAGAGGTTTTAGGATTTTGTTCACTGACAAACTGACGAATTGACTTACAAATGTTGGCAATCACAAAACACACACACACACACACACACACACACACACTTAGAACGCATGTATGTCCTGCATGCACCCAGATTTCCCAGCACAAGAGCCACCATGACCCTAAATTTAGTGCTCTTACAGTGCCGACTAGTGGCCATTATGTGAACTGCAACAAATCGCAGTAGAATATCTAAACCATGGCATAATATCTCACTGCATCGCTGGTGCAACTCACAGCAAGTACTCAGACAGAATTGTGGGTAAGAAAGTGTTGATCTACTAGGATCCATTTTAGATCATGTGATGATACTCGTGTTCTCCGTCTCATCCCCAACAGGTCCAGGTGTTGCTCTACTACCTACAGCATCCTCCCATCTCCTTCGCCGAGCTGAAGAGGAACACTCTGTATTTCTCCACAGACGTTTAAACCCCCCCCCCATCCCACCTCATCTCACCCCCCACCCCCCCACAACACACTTTTGTCCATTTCCGCCAAAACCCCATCAACAATTTTCTGTACCGAATTCCACCCGCACAAGGAGACGCCGCTTCTTTCCTGTCCTCGCTGTTCCCGAGTGGGCGTGACAAAAGAGCGGAGGCCACACCCCTTCCTCTGCCCGGACGGAGAGCTGGAGATGGAGGCGGATGATGATGGCGCCGCATAGGACGTGTGTCTTTGTGGCTGAGGAATGAGGGGAGGTTTGTTACCCCAGTTCAATGATGCCGGCGCAAGAGATGTTTTCGCTGCAAGTGGGTTTTTATTCTGAGGCATTACAGAAAACATTCATAGCTACCACCACATCTGGATTTCCTACATGTACTATTTTTGGTTTAACAGCTCTGGTTCTGGTTTCGTTTTTTCCCCTGCACGGCTGAACAAAAGTGTGTGTGTGTGTGTGTGTGTGTGTGTGTGCACGTCCATGCTGAGGCTTCGATAGGAACTCTGTACTTGGCTGGTCACATTTTATTCTCTGTAGAAAAGCAGACATTTCCTGACCATTCCGAGGCCAAACTCCTTATTTATTATAAATATAGTCTATATGTGTGCCTGTACAGTCCATTACATGACATCATGACTTAGATTGAAGTTTTTTTATAGAGATAGTAACTTTTTATTTTATCAGAAATTTTCATGTTTACGGTCAGTGCTGACTGAGCTGTACTGTAAAAAAAAAAAAAAAATCATAAACAAAAAAATAAACTTCAACCGTTAAATCGAGCTTTGATTCAGATTTTGATTCGTGCGATCTGTTGATCATGTGATCGTTTCATAAACAGTGTGATCTGCTAGATAATGTATGCAGTGGCCCTTTTTTTTTATTTTTTTGCATGGATGGATCAAAGCGAAGGCAAATTTCCTTCTTGTTTTTATTGAGCTTTCTTTCTTTTAACCCGACTCCATGACCATTTAGTTGGGGGAGGAAAAGAAACCCAATGCCGATCTTCCTGCAGTAAATCCTGCAGTGACGTTCTCCTAATCAGCACTGTTCGATATCTGATTCTCTTTGATGATATTTTTTAATATTGTATTTTACTTTTGTTGTAAAGATATTCCGTATGCCACACTTCCGATAAGGAGAATTGTTGATGTGAACATTTTTTCCTTCTGTTTTTAGTAAAATAAATAAAAGTGTACAGGAAATCCAATACCAGTTTGGTCCTTTGTTTTGTTTTACACGTGCACTACCCGGGCAAAAGAAAAACGTCGCACGCTCTAATATTTTCATGGAGAGCATTTAGTCTTGATCACGGCATCATGTAATCTCCATGGCACTGTTGCTCCAGTTGGTCCGGTCGAGGCTCAGCAACATTAATGTGGAAATAAAAGAAGACATGAATGTAGTGAATGAGCAGGTTATCACATTAATGCACTCTTTCTTCCCTGATGTTACGGATATAAAACGGGAACCCAAATAATGAGCGAGTGGTTCAGGGAGCACGAGGAATCATTTTCACATATGTATCGGCACCCCAGAGTCCTGACCTTAACCCTGTTGAAAGTGCTCGGGATGTGCTGGAGAAGACTTTATGGAGGGGTTCAGTTTTTCCCCTCATCGATTCAAGACGTCAGAGAGAAATGAACCCGACACTGGATGGAAAATAAATGTTACGTTGTTAAGTTTGTTGAAACAATGGCATGAAGATTACATGCTGTAAGCAAGGCTAAAGGCTGTCCAAGAAAATATTAGTGTGCTGTGTATATTATTACCAACTTAAATGTACTTTAAAATATAAACAAAGATATTACTTGATATATGCATCACACTTAACAAAAGTTGGGTCCGAGGCATGTTTACCAGTGTGTTGCATCACCTTTCCTTTTAATTGCATGGTTTTTTTTTAAATCATTTAATCATTGCTGTTTTGCAGTTGGATTTTTTTTTTGATTCTTGCTTGATATAAGACTTCAGCTACTCAACATATATGTCTTCTTCATAATGCACCATACGTGTTCAATAGGAGACAGCTCTGGGCAGACAGCAGGCCACTCATGCACCGCAGTCTGTGTTTATGAAGCCACACTGTTGTAGCTAATGCACAGTGAGGCCTAGCATTGTTCACTCGAATAAGCACTGGCTTTCCAAAAAGATGCATTGCCTCGATGGCCAATATGTTTGCACTTCGGTGGTATTTTCACAAAGGTGCAACTCACCCATGCCGTGGGTACTAATGCACCCATGATTTTCTCAGGTAAACTAAGGCTCACGGAAATGATCAAGTCACTTTCTTATTACATTTTGCAAATTTTCAGGTTATGGAGAGATTTTTAGATCATACAGACAGCAGATTGCATAGCTCTATCACCATGCAGAAATACTACCTCCAGTGTATTGTCTATGGTTTATATGTAGCGCATGAGGGGCAGTGGTGGCTCGGTGGTCAATACAAGCATGCTAGCAGATATTTAATCATGATTTTATTAAATCCAATTTATTTAATTCCTGTTTTTCTATTTTCCCTTTGTTTCCTACCCACAATGCCATTTGTTTATCAAGTGATAGTGGTGCCAGAGGGATTTAACTCTCATCATCTTTTAAGCCAGAGATCCTGCGTCATGCAGATTTCGACTGTGCGCTGAACCAAGCAAAGCCGGCATGAGGCCGCAGTGGTGTGTGTTTTAACAAAGAGCTGTAAGGTGTGACGTGTCGACGTCTACTGAACGTACGGCACACGGCACTTCAGAAATACGAACACCTCATGCATACACTGTAAGATCGAATAACTTGTGCTTACTTGTAAAAAAATATATACAAACTCATTGCCTGGAAAAATTTCACGGGTCAGTCTCTCCTGATCAGATTCACCTCACGGCAATAAGGTCCTGGGTTCCAGTAGATCTATGTTAAATTGTGATGTTCTTGCGTAGGTTTCCTCCCACAGGCCAAAGACATGCTCCATATGCTCTGCCTCTAGGTTTGAATAGCTATGCGTCAGTGTTTTGTGCACTGCGATGGTTCTGCGAGCTGTTCAGCGTGTACCCCGCTTTTGCCCAGTGTTGGCTGAGATAGGCTCCATTCTCCCCGCGACCCTTTGACCTTAGACGCCTTAGGTGTTTGATTTTGTAGGAAAGAATGAATTTACTTGAAATTGCTGACACTAAAATAACTCATGCTGAATTAATGCTGTGTGTGTGTGTGTGTATTTGTAAATGTGACATAAGGTGGCATGATGGCGTAGTGGTTAGCACATCCGACTCACAGCAAAAAGGCACTGGGTTCAAGTCCTGGGCTTGGCGAGGGCATTTGTGTGTGGAGTTTGCATGTTCTCCCCCATGCTTGCGTGGGTTTCCTCCAGGTACTCCGGTTTCCTCCAACCGTCCGAAGATATGCCCATTAGGCTAAGTGGCTGTTCCAAATTGACCCTCGGTGTGAATGTGAGTGGTTGTGTGTGTGTGTTGGCCCTGTGACGGTCTGGCGAGCCTGCCTTCACCCAGCGTCGGCTGAGACAGGATTAAGCTGCTGGGCAGAGAAAACGGTGTGTGGGTTTTGTAAGCAGAATGGAGAGAGCCCAGAGATCTTCACGAGCTGAAAGCGGGCAAACCCGTCACTGCTGCCCCCACACGACCCCCACTCTGACGTCATCACCCCTGCTGTGGACCTGCACACACCCCCTGAAGTTCTGTAAATGCTTTAATTAAAAAAAAGGTGTTTAATATGATGTGCATAATATAATCTATTTGAAATGATGGAGAACAGGAAGTGATGTTGTCAGGACAACACAAAACAAATAAACATAGCCTACTGATTTCTCTTACTCTGTTATTGCTTTATTAATAAAATAATTAAAGGTAAACCCGTTTAAATTTGAGCCTCCTTTAAATTAATGTTTGAAATGAAGAGTATTTTTTCCCTAATTATTTTCTGGAGGGTCAAATCATGCAGTTTCATAAGATGACCACAAGATGGCAGCGTTACCCTCTGGTTGTAATTGCGACTGTAACGGTACAAAACTAATTTGCCAAGCCGTTTAATTCTATTAGGGTCGCCTGGAGACTGGAGCCTATCTCAGCCTACAGTGGGCGAAGGCAGGGAACACCCTGAACAGCTCGGCAGACCATCGCAGAGCCACCATATACACACATGGATTCACACTCACGCCTAGGGGTGATTTGAAACTGGATTTGCCCTGCAATGGTCTGGCAAGCTTTTCGCCTTCACCCAGTGTTGGCTGGGATAGGCTCCAGCTACCCCGGGACCCGAGTAAGCGGTTTGGTGAGTGAGTTATCCAGCACTAAAAGTAAATCATACATAAGAGACCAAATGACATCGAGGACATCGAGACCTTAATAATAATATAAAAAATTATTAAAAAAACATTAATAATAATTTAAAAACCATTAATAATAATAAAAACACATTAATAATAAAAAAATTAATAATAAAACATCAATAATAATAAAAAACATTAGTAATAATAAAAATTAATTAAAAAGCATCAATAATAAAATCATTAATAAAAAACATTAATAATAATAAAAAACATTTATTAAAAAAAACTTAATTTAAAAAACTTAGTTTAAAAAACACTTAATACAAAAATTATTTAAAAAAGCATTAATAAAAAAACATTAATAAAAAACATTTATCAAAAAACATTAATAATAATAATTAAAAAATAATTAAAAAACATTCATTAAAAACCTTTATTAAAAAAACATAATAATGAAAAATTAATAATAGTAATAAAATTAATTAATAAAACACTAATAAAAAAAACATTAATTAAAAAGAATTAAAGCTGCTGGGAAGCAAGAGTGACAGTACACTTTTTTAAACAAAGGGCCATCACACCAAATACTTTGTTTCATTTATTACTGTTTACTGCGATTTATTTATTTTTATATACTTTTAATTTAAACAT
>JAQMYF010000005.1:24647856-24659020 GCA_030014195.1 Neosilurus mollespiculum | reverse complement strand
GAATCGTGATGATCCTGACGGAACTTGGTGGAATCGTGATGATCCTGACGGAACTTGGTGGAATCGTGATGATCCTGACGGAACTTGGTGGAATCGTGATGATCCTGTGGGAACTTGGTGGAATCGTGATGATCCTGACGGAACTTGGTGGAATCGTGATTATTCTGTGGGAACTTGGTGGAATCGGGATGATCGTGAGGGAATTTTTGACTGTTTTTTTTGCCACAGTTATTATAATGTAATGAACTTGGCATCTTTTGAATACACCCTGCCTCCTTTTTCTACCCCAATCATGCTCTCAGATTGTGGAGCTTGCGGACATCGTGCCCCAGTGTAAACCACTGGCTCAAGAACACACCTCCAGTGCAGGATACAGAAAATTTTCCGAGACCTGCCGGCCAATCAGATTCAATAGTTTTGTGTTATAAAACCATGTTCTGCGTCAGTTTGCTTGGTTCTAAGGTGTAGATAATTCTGCTTTATCAATACGCCCATTTATCAATGTATTCCTTTTGGATTGAAAACCAGTAAGTTGTTTTGCATCCAAAAATACTGCACGTTATTCAAGACTTGATTCTCAGACAAATCAGCCTTGAGAATGCTGTGATCTAAGGGAAACTACCGTAAGTATTAAACTTGCAGCTAATCAGAAGTGAGTCTCGTCCGCACCCTCGGTTTGACTGCTTATGGCGGCTCTAAAAATAGAGCGGATAGCATTGAACTGCTCAGTAACAGAAAATGCACGTCGCTGATCATGATTGGGAAAAGTTTTAACGTTATAACAGGTCAAATGTCATGGTGAGATTACAGCTTTGCCCACACACTCTTGAATTGTCTGGTGCTTTCTTAGACTCTTAGTCATGTGCTCTTGGGAGATTTCATATGAAGCAGAAGGCTGACAGCTATACAAGCTTTACAGCACTGCTCTGACATTTTCCTCGACACCCAAGGCTGTGTGTGCTGAGTTATCTGAGGTCAGCTCTCCAGGTATTAAAGCGCACTTTTTTGTTGGTGCTTCATTTGATGATTGATTCCAAAATCCAGCACATAAATAAAACGTCTACTGATCATCTTGGGTGAATTTGTTGGCCGGTGGTTATTTGTTATTTTTGTAAGAAGAGGAGCTTCTTTGACCTTGCAGGGAGGCGTAAATGCTAACGCTATGATGGTGTTCGTTAGGAGAAAACGTTAAACCATGACAAACTGTAGCCAAGTGATAATGGCCATGATTAGCATTTAAAAGCATAAGAGCAAGATCAGGTTTTCTTTGCTGCAGTTATACTAATGAGAAATCCAGTGCAGATGTTTTGAAAACAGCAAACACCAGATTCAGAGGTTCAAAACGTAGCGTAGCTTTAAGGAGTCGTTACGGCTGAGACTCGACTCAGATGACAAACCCGATGATCTGTTCGAGCAAGGAGAGCTGGACACGCTAATGTGCTGCTGTAATGGGGGGATGGGGGGGTCCTATCATGATGAATTTTTTCATATCAGTCCATCTCGATAAGTATCCCAAAATAAATCAAATAATTGTTTTTGTTAAGCTTAAACATTCTGTTTTACTCCTAAGTAAAATGTGAAGGTATCATAAGGTTAATTCTGGTTTATGATTAGGGCTTTTTGTTTTTGATCAAGATATATTGCCCAGGCCTAAGATTAAGAAAGGGTCAAATTTCACTGGCACCTCCATCAACAGGTAGGCATTGTGGGTAGTACAGGTAATTTATTGATGTGTTGCCCAGCCCAAAGGTGAAGCAGGGGCTCAATTCCACTGGCACCAACATCAACAGGTAGAATGCATTGTGGGAAATATAGGTAACTGTTCACCGAAAAGGTTTGAATTTGGTTGAAAAATGTACTACAAGATTGCATCTTTTTGGATGCTGTTGATGATGATAATTATAAGGATAAATTTGTAAGTCATCTGGGCTGGAGGCCCAATCAGAACACAATATCAAATTAAAAACAATTTCCTATAAGAGCACCAACCCAGCAGCAAGTAAAGAAACCATTCATTAGCGCTTTTTTCTCTGAACGTGTGAGAAAGCAATCTTTCCACAGCCGCGTGCCAGTAATTGTGACAGGCTGAACTTGTCATGTTGCTTCCTACGCCAGGTTTCACAGGGAACTAGAGTGTTGGTGGGTGCAGACGAAATGGAGAGCTCAGTAAACACATGGAACAAGGAAGGAAATTTATCTATACATATGATACGTACAAATCTATGAATGACTAAGATAAAAAAAAGAACACGGAACGAAATCTGTGCACAATTTTTTTTTTTTTTTTTCTTCACGTCACTTAAACAGAATACGGGGCACTGTGTTGATGATTTGTAAACGCCGAAGGAAACTGGTCAGTGAAAACCGGCAGTGAGTGATGAAAACAAACAAGCCTCAGCTCCTTGGGCAGGAGTCAGAATGATCAGCTGACTAGCAACAAGAGTGAAATAATTGTACAGAGAGAGTGAGAGAGAGCAAAACACAAGATCATCACGCATGAAGATCAACATGAATAACAACAAAAGCTCTGATTGGTTGTAGCCTCTTACAGGTTACAAAGGCTAATCACAGCAGTCAAATAGACCATGATGCAATTTTACAATTTTAAAGCTGAAAATCAAATGATCCTGTAGCTGCAGGGCACATGGGTTAAAACGGATCACACGTGCAGAGACGAGCATGTGACAGGACACTCAGAGTGAGGCGTACAGCACGCGTACAAACATCGCCGCATCCCTGAGGCCTTCCTGTCTTTAACCTCATTGTGTTTTTTTGTTTTGTTTTGTTTTTTTTTGCGCTATGCACAGACGTGGTAACACTTCATGCTAATAAACATTTTGATGATGCTGTGTTTTGGTATTTCATATACTGTACGCCTGTAAGATTGTTTTATTAACTTGTTTGTATTTAATTATTTAAAAAATGTTCTGTTATGTCACTTTGTATGATTTACATTTTAGAAATTCATCACTTTGTTTGATCACATTTATGAAAAGTGCTTCAGAAATAAATATGGTGATTATTATATGATTAATATTATGATGTCGGATTTAAAAGTCTGGCAGGGGACCAATACCCTGGTGTAACCTTTTAAAGTGGTGCATATGAATGTGCTCAGAATTCACATTCAAACTGGTGTTCAAAACTCCTTGCATCTGTATTCAGTGATGTGATTCTGATAAGCACCAAGTAAAGCTTGTCAGCATTTTGACATCTTTTTGACTGCCGGAGCCATGGTAGCACCTGGTACACATGCATTAGGTGTAAAGGATCCCACTGTACAAAACAGGACATCCCTGAAAAACCGACAAAAGAAAGGATACTGTCACCGTCAAGAGACCTACAGCAGCATTAAAGGAGCTGCAGGAATATCTGTCAAGTGCTGGGTGCTTCCTGTATGTGATAACAATCTCTTTTGAAGAAAAAAGAAAAGGCAAGTCTGCCTAAATCAGATTGTGGTTTGGTGATACAGATTTTGTGCATAACTCTAAAAGTTAAAAGAACAGCACGCCCGCTGTGAAGCATGGTGGTGGCAGCACCATGCCAGGGCTCTGCTTCTCTTCAGCTGGGATTAGGCTAATATGTACAAGCAGGCCTCTGTTGGACAGCTGGAAATGGAGGAGTCATGATACTCACTCAATGCACAAATAGACGTTAGTAAAGGAAAAGCTTCAGAAGGTGGTCAGCTTTTTGGGACTAAATCCTTTAGGGGTTTCCTTCAGGCTGTCCAGTTTCCTCCCACAGTTCAAAGACATTCACATTAGGCTAATTGTCTGTTTGGAATTGCCCCTAGGTGGGAGTGTTAATGGTTGTGTGTTTGCCCTGCGATGGACTGGTAAGTTGTTCAGGGTGAACTCTGCCTTTGCCCAGTGTCAGCTGAATGAATGAATGAATAATCAACCTATCATGTGGCAGCAGTGCAAAGCATAACAACATGATAAGTTTGGACACGGGTAATGTTCACATCAAAGAGCAGGATGAAGAAAACGTGTCATCTGTTTGACTGCGATCATGGGATGGATGTTCATGCCAGATGGGCAGGTTTGAGTATTTCCTGGGATTTTTGCACACAACAGTCTCTAGAATTTCCAGAGAATAGTGTGCACAACAAGAGGTGGACAAAACTCCTTGATAATGAGAGAAAAGAGGACAGTGTCTAGCCTTGTCTGAGCTGACAGGAAGTCTTGACAGGAATCAAATTTTGAGCAGAAGATCCCATCAGGTTCCTGCCAGGAACAGTAAGGTTTTCATAGGCAGAAACTCAGGAGTGGGATTCTTGTGCTGTTGTAGCTCATTCACCTCAAGGGTTGATGCTAAGTCCATGCTGACATGCCTTTCTGCTCATGTTTATAAAGAGTAATTATACAAACTACTTATAAACTTGACCAAACTGGCCACTTTCCTCTGACCTCTGACTTTCTTATCATCAAGGCGTTTCCACCCACAGCTCAAGGTTTTTTCCTGCCCCATGCTCTGTAACCTCTACAGTGAAATTCATAGGAAATCAGCAGTTTGTGAAACACTGAAATATTTATTTCACCGTGTGTTTTATTGCTGTTGATTTTGCTGTGCTGTGCGTTGTGGCTTGTTGCCTGTGAAAAGCACTATATAAATAAACTCAACTAACTTACTAACAACTATCCCATCTGGTGCAAACATCCATGCCACAGTTAACTTCCTACAGATCGCACTTTACCAACATTCTGATGTTTGATGTGAAGATTAACTGAAACATTTGATCTAATTTGATCTTGTTGTAATTAATAAGCAAAGTGGATGAAGTTTAGTTTTAGTATATATAGAACATGGGCATGAGCAGAAAAGCTAAAATGTGATTTTTAAGGTTTATTTTTATAGGTTTTTTAATCCTGACATTAGCAGATGTGTTCCAAGGTGTCGTCGGCATGCTTTGTAACAGTGTCAGCTTCAAACTCATTCAGAATTATAGTGTATATACTATGTGGAAAGAAAAGAAAAGCAAACTTAAACACACTTCATAATGACATCGTTTGCATAAAATTCCCCCTTTTTTATCTTGTAAAATGTGAAGGCCGTATTGTGTAGCTTTCTTCGGATATTTTGTTGAATTTGTAGAATTTCGTCATCGAAGGTTCTCCTTTTTATCGAAGGAGGTGAAGCATGGTATGGAGAATTATTTAACTCAACGGGGTTTGTTGAGATTTAAATAATTCACCATATCATGCGTAATCTGAATTTTAGAATTGTTTCATTGTTTATTCAAAGTATTTTTAACTTATTCAACTTATCCGATATCGATGATGGATAATTTGGCTTGTAGAGGAATAAAGGGTAAGTCTTGGGCTTTTACACCCGAGCCTAGTGGCTGATCAGGCCGGTGCATATCCCCGGTTTCTGTAGCGTGAGGCGACTAGGAGCTCAGCTCCACCTGGATGAGACGCTAGTCCATTGCGGGTTACCTTCCCAGTATTTTTATTGGTACCCATTTATACTGCTGGGTTGACAGAGGCACACTTGTGGTTAAAACCTTGCCCAGGGGTCTAGGCATGGTGGGGGTCCAAAGGGGATTCGAACCCATGATCTCTCGATCGTGAGCCCGGCACCGGCCCCACTCATAGAGGAATGCCAAAAATTATTTGATGGCTTTCCACCAATTAGAAACAAGAAAATGTTTTGAATTAATAATATTTATTAATCTCCAGGAAGCAAACCAATCAGATCATACTGTTCCCTTTGTAGTATATACTAATTGCTATATTGGTACAGATGTTATTGTTAAAGTGAAAAGCAGGTTTATGTATGTATTAGTCACTGGATGTTTATGTAATGTTACTTCAGTGTCACAAAGATATTTTGGATTATTTATCCTGAACACTTTTATAAGAAACTCAGGAGTTTTTACACCTAAATGTTTTGAGACTAAAACTGAACTGTAATTTTTTTCCCCCTTTTTTTTTTAGTTCCTGATGAGCTCCTAATAGCGTGAGTATACATGCTACTATTTTATGGTCTGTTAATCTTGTAAGATGACTCCTGAGTCATTCCAAATAAATTACGCAATTTAAACCCGTTTAAATGGCTTCACTCTTGCTAATAGTTCCACCGAACTTGCCCTGCCGCATATGCCGTGCCATGGTGTAGTTCCAGCTGTTATTTTCACAGTAATTCTGCAGTTCCAAAGAGAACATTAAGCCAGATAGACCTCATGATTACAACTGGCAGATACTGCGTGACATTTTTCAGTCGTTGAGAGGCAGAAGGTGCAGAAACGGAAACATCTTTGAGGTTTGAGAGTGCTATCTTTCTAGCGCAGTAAAAGTCTGACTCGTCTGTGGTCGGATTAACCGAGTCGTTACCGCTAATGGAAAGAAAAGGTGAACGTCTGTGCCATTTTCTTGGCTTTTATCATAATAAAAGGGGATTTGTTGTCATTATTGTGACCTTTGCCAAGGAAGTTGTGTTCTTGGTTAGGATTGTGTTTGTGTCAGCATGATTCTGCAAAACATTATGTGTGGATTTTTATGAAATTTATACCGGGGGCGGGGCTTTGGACAAGGAAGACTCCATTAGATTTTGGAGATGATTCTGGATCCAGGAATTTATTAAAGAATTCTTCAACATTGTGACAGGATGATTTTTGTAGTTGTGGTATCACAGCAGGCCCAGCTGGGGGTGCTGTGTGCTGATATCGTTCGGCTTGTTGGAGGTTTGCACTTTCTTTGATTTGTCTTATTATTATAACAGGCAGGTTTCTGTCTGTTAAAACCAGCAGACTGCTAATCAGCTCTCTGAAGTTTATAACCGCAGTCCTGTTTTCAGGCGCATGCTTGAATGTAACGTTGAAAGTTCATGATTGTAACGTGACTCTTGTAGTTTCACTGTTCAATATACCATCAGCCATAACATTAAAACCACTGACAGGTGAAGTGAATAACATCGATTATCTCATTAAACTGGCATCCCTTAGTTCTCGAAGCTGATGTGTTGAAAGCAGAAAAAATGGGCAAGCTCAACAATCAGAATGACTTGGACAAGGGTCAAATCATGATGATTAAGCAACTGGCTCACCGAATCTGCAAAATGGCAGGTACTTAATAATAGTGGTCCAAGGAAGGTCAGCCAGTTAACTAGTGAGAAGGTCATGGGCACCAAAGGCTCACTAATGCATGTGGGAAGTGAAGGCCAGTCTGTCTGGTCTGATCCCCAGAACCACAGTAACACAATTTGCTGAAAATGTTAATGCTGGCTGTTGCATGTTAAACTGAAGCTGCTTACTTTGGGCATGTGAGCACTAGTACTGGAGCATGAAGTAATGGAAGAAGATGGCATGGTCTGATAAATCATGTTTTCTTTTGCACCATGTGAATTCCTGGGAGCATGATAGTCGGAAGATACTATGGAAGAAAAGCAAGCCGGCCGAGATGGTGTGATACTCTGGACCATGATTTCTTGAGAAACCTTGCATCCCGTCATTCATATGGAAAGTAGTTGGACATGTACTACCCACCAAAATTGTTGCAGACCAAGGCCACCCCTTTATTGCAGTACTTAATGGCTTCTTTTAGCAGGAAGATGCAGCCTGCTACACCACAAAAATAGTTTAGGAGTGCTTCAAGGGACATGACCAACAGTTCAAGGTGTTGACTTGGCCATCAGATTCAACAGATATCTGTCTGATTGAGCATCTGTGGGAAGAGCTGGACAAAGAAATCAGGTCTGTCAATGGCCACCTCAAACTTGACTTAAACTTGACTTAAATGATCTGCTGATGCCAGATTCCATAGAACACCCGAGGAGGTCTTGTGGCGCCCGTACTTCGAGTCGTCAGAGCTGCGAGGGTTGTACCAAAAGTAATGCAAAAGATGGCCTACTTTTTTTTTTATTATTGTTAACTGGCAATAACTGTTCAGATTATACAAGTTTACAGAGCAACTCTTTCTCAATACAAAGGTACTACGCAATATAGTCTCCATCACAAGCGATGCATTTGCACCAGCGCTGAACCCAACTCTCGAATCCTCTTTGTGACAGTGGTCGCAGTTGATGGTCTCCTACTGCGTGGTTTGTCTTCAGCGCTGGTTTCCCATTCGTTAAACTTGGTGTCATCTCCGTAAACATCCAGGAGCCTTTTGCGGTTCTCGGACAGCCTGCATCCTTCCTTTGTCAAAAACTCATTGACGGCCCGATGCTTCTGCTTGAAATTCATTAGATATCTGCTATGAAAAAGAAGAGTTATCATTTGTCATTATAGAGGAAGAGTTCTGCAAACATGTATAATTTGATGACGTACAGTATGTCAGTTCATAAAAAAAGTTATGCCAACTTTTGCAGCGCTTTTTTTTTTACAACCCTCGTATTTTGGAGACGCAAAAAGGGCTTGTACAATATTAGACAGGTTTTAATGTTTTGGCTGATCGGTGTATGTCTGGTGTGTTCGTTTCTTGCGTTCTATCTAGTTAGAGAAAGATGTGTTTTTATTTTTTATTTTTAGCTGAACTCTGAGGCCTTTAAGTTAATGATGTCATGTGCATCCTTGTACTTCCTGCCTTTGTATACCCGTATGTCTTTATTCCTGTCTCTGTTTTAGATTGAGGTTCATATTTGGCCCCTGCACCCTGCATGCATTAGACCTGGTGGATCAGCGTGCTGTAACGTGTGTGTCCTCACCCAGTGGCCGAGTAGTGTATCAGGTATGACAGGATCAAAGCCTACGTAGTTTCCAGGAAAACTTGTTTTTTATTGTTTTTATCTATATGGAGAAATACACACCACCTATATAGTTAAAAAAAAAAGTATTTTAATTCCATTTTTATTAAACATAACTGATGGAACAAATTATTCTGTTCAGATGTCTAACAACATTAAAAACATGACTCTCTTTTTCCTTTTTTAAATGGAGCACCAGCATGTGTGTTATAATCGATTTATTTATATATTTACTTAGTTCTTAATTTGATAGATTTAGTTGGTTGGTTAGTTATTTTATCTTAAAGAAAAAGAAATTAAAACCTAATTTTAATAAAATAAGTTCAGTTTATTCAAACTCTATTTTTAAATTAAAATTTCATGAAAATTGTAAAATATTTTACAGTTATAGAAAGGTGAAATATTTAACTTCTTATCATTAATAATAATAATCATAGTAATAATGATAGTAATTATCATTATAAAATTTTAAGGAAAAAAATTTACCCTTTATTAATCACTGTTGGTAAAACAAATTGTTTTACAATCCTCAGACATTTACAAATATATCTTAAAAAAAAAAAAGCCACATAAAAAAGGTTTTGTCATTTTATTTGTGCTCCATCCTATGTTTTTGTTCTTTTGCTGGTTAGTCTAGTCTCACCTTACATCAGCCTTAGGGTTTTTGCCCAAGGCCCTGGCAGGATGCAACTGAGACTGTGTGTGTGTGTGTGTGTGTGTGTGTTTGTGTGTGTGTGTGTGGTCTCATCTTCTCCATGATTATCCTTTAGACCACAATTGTTCATATAAACCCTCTCCAAGCAGTACTTTTTTTCCCATCCCACTTTCTTTGCGCCGTTTGTTTTTCAGTGGTCAGTGTGACGAATTTCCCCTAAACGCCCACTGATGGGCTTTTAGATGAAAAAAGGCCATAAATCTCACACAAAATGGGCTGTTATAAGAAATTCAATGATGTAATCTGTTTTGTTCATCTTAAAACCTTTACTCATGTGCCAAAACAAGATATTTTTTTCCCCCTGCTGTTCTTTTTATTGGCCAGTGGTCTGATGTGTGTCACTGAACAAATGTCAAATCAATCAGTCAAATTTTTTATTTGTCACATACAAATTATGCACAGTACAATATGTAGTGAAATGCTTAGTACGACTGTCCAGAATGTAAAGAGTGAACTATCAAAGTCACAAGAAGAAAAGAACAATAACTAAAACTTTTTAAGGATTTTAAAGGTCAGTTAAAGTAGTTATAGTTCAAATGTTGAATGGTTCTTCCAAATCAAGTGATTATTTGTCCAAAATCTTAGCGATTAACACCCTAACTGAGCATTTCCAGGGTTTATAGTCCACATGAGTAGTATTGTGCAACAAATGTAATAAACTCCAGGCTGGGTGCTGTGAGATGGGTTAACTGTGTGTGAAAACTGGCTGTTCAACAAAAGAAACGTGATTCACTGCAGGAAACAATGTCATTTTTATTTTTTGGGCTCCTTTAAGGATCTAGCAACAGATGTTCCATTATTATTTTTTAAAAAACTGTGTAAGTATTGAAATACGGTGTTGCAGCTAAATGTAACTAAATGATCTGACTGATTGTAGTGATGTATTATATTGGAGCAAATGTTGAGGCACCACTGGCAAATTACATGTTTCTTCTACAAATGTTGCAGCTCAATTACTTTATATTTAATTAACATGGCAGAGAAAGAATTGTAATTCTAGCAAGTGTCGGCACCCTTTCAGTTATAAAGTCTTATAACTTCATTAACTGTGCCTTAATTGACCCATTAGGTAGGTCAGTATTCATCTTAGGAATAACCATTCCAGAGTGTAATGAATTCTGTCATTCTTCAACCATTGTGCTCAAACTCTACAACCACTGCAACCTCTAAGCAGCTGATGGAGGATCTGAAAATGAAGCTGATGCATAAAAGCAGAGGGAGTCTATAAAAAGATAGTGAAGTTCTGTATGGAAGTTAAGCAGAACTGTGTAAGCAAAGACACGCTCCAGAAACCTTTCCTGTACAACTTCAAACATGCTGGACACAACGGTAAAGCAAGTACCCAATATCACGCCAAGGATCTGCAGAAAGGTTTAGCTGACACAGGTTTGGGATATGCCATTCTACTGCACGGAGGAGTCATCAGAAGAAAGGCTTTTCTTTCACATAAAAGTGACGGGGGAAATTTGTTAACAAGTGTTAGAGTCAAACTTTTAACACTTTGGCCAGAATTACAGAAAGTGGGTTTGGAGTGAAAAGAGGAGAAAGTTTTGATGAAAAGACCATCTTGCCATCAGTTTAGCAAGGAAGCAGAGCAGTTCATTTTTAGACAGTGGCCAAGGCATCATCACAAAGGGAGATGGAAGAATGGATTTCAGTGAAAATCAGCAAATTCTGGAAGCATATGTGTCTCAGTCAGTCAAAAAATTGAAGCTGAAAAGAGATTTGAAGAGAACCTCAAAGAATGTAAGCTGAAATTTAAGG
>JAQMYF010000005.1:24630598-24643203 GCA_030014195.1 Neosilurus mollespiculum | reverse complement strand
ATAAGTCCACAAGCACAAAATGCGGTCATTATGACAGACACATGGTGACTGAAATCAATGGAAGTCTCTCTCTGTGTCTCCTAAAACATGGAAGTCTTAATCTTTTTGTTCCCATATAAGTGCACCTTGAGGTTCCTGTGTTACTGTTGACCAGGATAACCAAATGAGGACCAGACGTGCTTTGTTTTATAGCAGGATGAGATAACGATCACACTCGGTCAACTCTTCCCCTTCTGCGAGAGATCTAGCTGGATTCATACTCAAATGGAGCCATAGAAAGAACGGCGCTGTGACCAGAGGTGTCCCTTCAGGATGAATTCGGCATCTTTTAAGGTTAGATAGTTATCAGTAAACGGAGATGCCATTTTGGACGGACCAGATGGCCCTGTCACGCATGTGTGTCACGTATAGCAGAATATAAGGTTATATTCTAAAAATGATATTTCCTGAGTCTGAACATAAAGTGGATATAAAAAAATCTACATTGCACCCATGTTATTCTAGTATTTTGTGAAAGAATGTTTTGATGTTATGACAACATTCGGTCCGTTTGGCTAGTTGTTGTTACATTTTGACTTGGCAGTTGTCGCCCACTTTGTCAGATTATGAGGGCATCTCCTTTGCCCAGGCCTCTTCAGGTCACCCTACAGATTTTCAACTGGATTCAAGTCTAGAATCTGGCTCAGCCATTTCAAAACATTAAATTTGCTATTCCTTTGTTGATTTGGTGGTATGCTTTGGGTCATTCTTGTGCTGAAAGATAAAGTTCTTCATATTTAGCTTATGCAGAGGCCTGAAGTTTATGTGCCAAAATTGACTAGTACTTGGAACTGTTCATAATTCCCTACACCTTAAATAAAGCCTCAGTTCCAGCTGAATAAAAACAGCCTCAAAGTATGATGCTGCCACCACCATGCTTCATCAAAGGTGTGGTGGTGTTTTGGTTATTTGCAGAGATTTTGCACTGGTTCCAAAGGTTGTCATAGCTGGGGGTGGTAATGTGGGTAAGCTCCGACTATCTACAAAATGCCTCAAGAGATGCATCTCCAAATAGCATCTGAAAACTAAGTCCAGCTTCTAGCCTCCTCATGGTGGAACTGCTTTTACCTGGAGAAGGGGTAAGGGTGAGTTGCTAGCACCTTAAAACCGGTTGCTTTGTGTAGATGGGAGTCAGCAACCTTGGTAGGCAGCTCAGCTAGGGCTTGTGACCATATCCAGTTATGGAAAAGGCCTCTGGAGTAAACCTTGATTTAAAAAAAAAAAAAAAAAAAAAAAAAAAAAAAAACAGAGTCAGAGTCCCTAAGGCAGCTTGTTGTTATGAACAGCTTCGTCCTGGCAACTCCTGTGACGGCACTGGTGCCAAACTGTAATAGCCTTGTTCTTCCTTCGGATCCATCAGTGACGCGGAGGGGGGAAACTTGCTGTATGGGCAACAGCAGGTCCTCCATATATCAAGGTGTTACGAGTGGCAGAGCAGCTCCATCACTGCGGTCCAATGAAAGTCATCCCCCCGTTTCTTTTTCTTTTTTTTTTTTGTACAAAATGTTCCTTTTGGTGTCATGGCCAAAAAGTACAACCTTGGTCTCTTGGTAACAATACATTCTTTGAACAAAATTTATGCTTTTGCAAGCTTTAGTTGGACTTGTGTGTTTTTGCTTGTAAGAAAATACCTTTTTTCACGTGTAGAACACCACCAGTACTTACCATAAGTTCCTTCAGCTCATTTAATCTTGCTGTAGACCTCTCGGCAGTATCCCAGACCAGTTTTCTTCTTCCCTTTTCATCCTTAATGGAGGGGTGTCCAGATATTGGTAGTGCCACTGTTGCACTATATTTTCTCCACTTGTTGATGACTTCATTGAATTCTGTAGTGTGCATGTGTAATGGTTTTCTCCTGAGTGATGGGTTTCAGCAGTGTGATCCCTTAGACGTTTTGTAAGCTATATAGATTTTGCTTTAAGATGCAACTAGGTTAACGTGAGAGAACGTGTTCCTACTAGAACAACTTAACTTTATTTGAGTTTAATCAGAAGAGCGTTACTATGTGACAAATGTGTACTGACTATTATTTAACATGAGGCTGAATGTGATTGGTTAATTATGAACATGGTCACATCTCTAAATATAAGGGATGTATAATATAACCACGTTATTTTTTTATTTTCTCTCTTTAAAAAATGTTGTTTTAGAGTTGAATTGTACAAGGTATATGTCACATTTGAAGTTTGAAAAAGCTTTTCAAAATTACTACAGTTCAAATTTTTGTCAAATTTTTTACATCACACAAACTTTGTGCATTTTAACTGGCGTGTGTACATTTTTTTATATCCATTATACATAATTAATAACTGATTTAATAAGATACTACTTAATAAGATAATATACTGTACAAGTAAATTGGGATTTCTTTCAAATCATTGTGTTGAAATAGAAATCCCATTGGTCTTGCCTGACCAGCTAGTTTCTAATTAAAAACTGCCTGCTTGGTCAGTTAGAGATACTTGGTTAAATATTAATTTACCGTATAATTATATTTGAATTAAGCACACAGTAATGTACGGGCATGGATTTGCCTTGCAAAGCAGTGAAAATAAAATTGTTTATTAATAGAGTTGAACATCATCTCCACATTTCTAAAGCAGGAAATTCAATTTGAGATGTTCTCAAGTGAACTGTGAGTTATAATTTCTCCAATGGGTCCTGAGTGTCTACCCCGGGGTCCCAGTCTGACAGGCCAGCTTCCTGTTGATTCGGAGAAGCAGCTGGGCTACTCCGAGGTTTACCATCCCTTAATAGGAACCTTATTTCTGTCTCCTGTACTCTTCATTCCTTGTGAATACGGTCTGAGATCCTCAAACTCTGCCACCAGGGGCAAGGGTGTGTTTCCTGACATGGACTGTTTTCTGTTAGCATCTGGATTCGTAGCCATAAAAATGTTCCCTTTTTGAGAACGTATGTGAGGCACCTGCTTTAGGTGATAAATCTGGCTTTAACTGTAGTACAGTATAGATTTACAGAAGACAATTAAACATCTCACACTGTTTGTTAATGTTGCTGTTTATGTCTGAATCCAACCTGTTAACCTGCGGATTTTCACGTATTTTATAACTATTACGTTGAGGACGCAGGGCAAGAGGCGGCGCTAAAGTGACCTTTCCTGAACTTGTACCGAGGACATTAAAAGAAGTGAAGACGTTCTTTATTTCTGCTTATTAATAATGCATGGTAATACCCTATAGCTCTGTGACCATACCATATTATAGGGCAGGGGCCAATATTGCTGTAATAAACGTAATTTGGTCTTGAGACACTCATAAAGTTCTGTCTGTAATACATTTGAAAGCTATTTGATGACCTCTTTGTCAGACTACACTTAAATGAAATTTGTATGTGTGTAGTAAGCATTTTTATAGAGATGCTTTATAAGTGTTAATTATTTTTATGCATGCGATGTACTTCACTGTAATTTTTTTTTCTACCTATACAGTGAGCTCCATATGTATTGGGACAAGTGCCACAATATTTTGTAATTTTGGCTCTGTACACCACCACTGATGCAGTCAAGTTGAGATCGAAGTCATGGAAGTGATTAATGGTTGATGACTTTATTATTGACGCTGTCCCATTATTTAGGGTGCTGACTGTATATTTCCTCATATCCAGTTCCCACTGTGCTCATTAAAAAGGAATTTAAAGTACATCCTGAATATTTGGATATTTCTATTGAGTAGAATTTTATGTAATATAAAGATTGTGTTAAGAGCAGTTCTGTTTCTTTTACTACAGTCACCAGTACTTTAATTGTTCTGCTTTCCGACTCAAATTGCTTGCAATTAAGTATTTTGGATTCGACTGGGAACAGGTGTTGCACCTTACACACTTGCCTGCATGTTTTCTCTTTCGACTCATTCCCTAGAAGTTCCATTTGCGGACATTTGAATGTACCTTTAGGATATTTGCATTTTCATGCCGTTCCATGTCGGGTGTGTAAGTTAATGTATCACTATAATACAGGTCCATCATTTACCCAGTTTTGGCTTTTGCACCCTGCTCTGCGTGCATTCTGATAAACAGAATGTGTACACGACCCACATTGTATCCTACAGTATTTATATTTAGTCCCTTTCACTCAGAATAATAGAATATTTCCGCTCATTCAGGGCCGTTTCTCCTCCTTCATGTCTCAGCCTCTGAGGGGAAGGGATTTCATTAATATCTCATTTCACTTGTCGTCCTGCATGAGGATCAGAGAGCCTAATAACACGCTACCCCTGGGCCAGCATGCAGCTGTGCCCACTTCCCAATCTCATTGTGTTGCCTCTACCCTCTCTCTGTACCCTTTCATCTCACTCTGACCTTCACTTGAGCGGGAAGGTTGATTTTGGTCGATTATGCTGACTGCTGTTTAATGAGATTTTTGGACCTTGGGTATGATAGAAGACAAGAATAGCCTTGGTACCCCCATGCGCCACATTATAAAAGGTATGCCCAGTCCCAAGATAGGCGTCAAAAATGGTGGTGGTCGATGATGACGTTTTCGAATAAATGCGAATTAAAGATGGAAGCCGTGGTGGCCATATTGGATATCACACCATGACGAAAGTCAATAGGTTTATGTAGTCATTACAGTCCCGACATCTACACCAGAAACATTGTTGATCTGTGCTAGCATTTATGAGCTACTGCCCTGTATACAAATTTAGGATGGCAGCTGTGACGGCCTTATTAGATATCAGACAGCGACAAAAATCAATAGGTTTGTGTGTTTACCCAGTCCCAACATCCATACCAAAAAAAGATGATGGCATTTTACGTTAGTGCGCGGAGTGCAACTGTGGACAGACACACAGACGTCATGCATGCCAACAATACCCATCATGCCCATTGGGCTGAGGGGTAAAAACATGATTTTTTGTTTTGATATGATGATTTGACTTTCAGTAGGGTGGAGTGACATGGATAATATTTTAGTTTATGACCGAGTTGGCAAACCAAATGCCAAAAGACTGGAAACTGAGCCAAAGCTGGATTTATTTTGTGTCATTGACTTCAGGGGAGAAATAAAAATGGGGAGGCTGAGGGTAATTGTTTATAGCTGGTATGAGGCAAGTGGTAACAGGAAGCTATATATCTTGACCAAGTTCCACACCGTTGCAAACAAATGTTCTGGATCAGCCTAGTCAAGTCCATACGGGAGCCTTCTCGGTGGTAAAGCGCTATCCCCACCTCTCTCCCGTGAGAACTCGGCCGGTTAGCTCCTATGCCAGCTCCCGGCCACGGATAACTGCAGCATCAACATGGATTCAACCCTGCGAGCTCCAGGTTGATAGTTGCGCACCTTGGACAAGAGATGTCTGCTTTCACTTTTCCAAGTTGTGCTAATATGTGAATTTTTTTCCCTCATTCCATATTTAGTCACATGAAGAAATACTCACAGACAAAACCAAACTGTTGCATAGTAAGTTTTTACATTTAAGTTGTCTTGGTAGCCTTATTTATATGCCACACAATATTAGTCTGTTTAATATGCCATTAATGAAGTTCTTTATTTGGCATATTTCCCACCGGACAGGTTGGCCTTCTTTGTTTGCAGCTGCTGTACAATTAAAAGGCATGGGACGTGAATTGCTTAGTCTCGCTGCTTAAAAACTGCACCCTTTACAAAGGGAAATAATGTAAGTGTTCATTTGCATATAGAGCGGGGAAGTGAGATATGATCAAGTGTTTACTCTAGATGCCTGGCACAAATAGTAGATGAGACCAGATGTACTTGAAGCTGTCCTTATGAGCGTATGCACACTTTACTAACAGGTCTGCTCACTAGTGAAAACCCTGACATTTTTTCATTACAAATATTAGATTTCTGCTATAATATAAATATTAAGTAGAAATATTTGCAGGAATTTCAAAATGTCCTAATACTTGGTGTTCCATATTTGCTTTAAAGGGGCCTATTGACTTCCCAGGGATATTGAATAAAGATGAAATGGGGTGTTATCTCTTGGAAATGATTTGGAATCAGCCACAATGTCTTTCTGAAACTATTTGCTTTCTCCTGTACGTGAGTATCAGTGGCCCCTGTGACAGACACAATGATGTTAGTAAACATTGCCATCTTTTGTATTTGTTTGGAAATGGTAAGCCTTCTTCCGTTTCCTGACACCGGATCTCTGACTTTTCCATTTTCTACAAATCGTTGTTGCACTGCCAAGTTATCATGCATGTTCAAGATAATTCCTCCAGTCATGTGCTCTTACTGTTATTGTAAACAGACGCAGAACCGAAACATGTAAAACAGGTGACACTAAACCCGTGACTGGGAAACCTCATCTTTAATGCACTTGGCATAGTCTCTCTAAGTTTGCGTAAAACCTGGCAGTCCACATTATAAATAATGTAAATCTTATCACATTCATTAATGGAAGAGATATGACTCAAGGAGCACCGTGAGCATTTATACAACATTGTCAGTATCACATTTGCCTAAACTTTTCCTTTTTAGTTTTGAATGAGAAAAAATTCTCAGATTTTTTATATAACTCTACAAACAAGGTTGAAAGATGGTCTTTATCTTCTTTCATTCAGGCATCAGGCTGGAATTTCAGAGGAAGCCATTTCCCATGAGTCCATCCTCAATGCTATATTTCCTGACGGAAGAAAGAATAATTTCACCTGAATCAGTGTCAGGAAAGTGTGAGCCTGAATTCATCTGAATCAGTTTCTTATCAGTGCTGCGTGATACGGTTGCGGAAGTAAGAACCATCATGTCCAAAATAAGGCCACATGTTGAGTATAAATTTTTTAAAAGCTTTCCTCAGCACTGGTCTTTAAAGACCGTCGTCAGTTTCCCATGTAAGTGTCAGCGTCTCTAACCGGCAGCAGCACGTCATTAAAGTCCGCCAGCTCAGTGACACTAATGAATTAGCTGCCCTTTGGCTTCTGGCAGATAATACCTGGTGTTTGTCACACTGGCTGCTTTCAGGGCCTGCGCTGATCTTTTCACTGAACTAATGAGGTAGTCGTGCTACACCATCGGCTGTTAAGGAGGTGGCTGAAGAAATAGAGAGAAGTCTAGAGAAAGTGCATCACTCTTCAAATGGAGGCATGTACGTCAAGACAGGCGTTACTTATAGTGTTGCTGGTATTACGCAAAGCAAATTACGCAACGGACTGTGGTGTTATCTGAAAAAGATTCATGATGATGGGTGAGGCGAGCCATGCGCAAGCGGCATGAGTGCTGCTACTCCCCAGAGTGCAATATAATGTGTTTTTCCTCTGATTTCAAAGCAGATTTTCAGCGATTACACTGTTTAAAATGCATAACTATCATTCATGAATGAAAGGAGTCCCTTTCAGAGCAAATAGTTCTAGGGACTAGCCTACTGGGGCGCTCTCCCAAGAACTACATATGTACGAGGGCTTTTACCTCCACCAATGGAATTTTACCTTTGGGTTGTTTGTTTGGTTGTGTGTTCTTAGCGGGTTACGCAAAACCTTTAACACAGATTTACATGAAATTTCTATCAGAGGTCGGGCTTTAGACAAGGAACATTGCAGATGTTCTGGATCAGAGTCTGAATCCAGGAATGTTTTTAAAGGATTCTTTAGCATTGTGAGAGAGGACAGGTTATTGCAAGTGTGGGATCACAGCAGGTCCAACAGGGGGAGCTGTCTACTTGTTGGGGTATTCCCCGCCAGCTTGGTGGAGGTTTGCACTCTCCAAGTGCACTTGTTTTCAGTTTGCATTTGTGCCATAAGTAGGAACGCTGAAGCTGTATTGCTAGCAGGAAATACTAGCGGACATTTTTATAATTTGATTAAACACGCCGTATATAAGCATATGCCCCTTTCTGATTTATTTTCTCATTTTTTTATGTTTGGTTCAACAAAATTAGTAATATATTTTAAGGATAACCTGAGTTAACAAATTTTTTAAATATTCTTGAGATTTTATCCAATCAAATGCTTCCAGCAACAGGGGATCAGTCTTTGACATCACATGTGGAGAAACTGTGGCCCAACCTTTTCTACAAATTCCTTTTTAATTTCGGATTTTGACCCTAAACTTTCCTTTTCAGGATCTGCCCCCACATTTCAGGATGGTTACTAGCCATTCCAGCATCTTAATTTAAATATTTTCAACCATTCAGAAGTTGCTATTAGGCTCCTCATTGTTTTCGTCCTGCTTGTTCAAAAACGCTGAGAAACCCAAACCATTCGCCATGGGATGGACTTATGCTTTTCACATGACTGTGTACGGCCATCCTTGCACGCTGGCTTCAGACCCCCTCCAGCTTTAGTTGCCATACATTATGAGGAGTACACAGGATGAGGAAACACCAGGGTCACGGATCTCTGAGCTCATGAGCTGAATCTAGGCGAAAGAATATCCTGTAAAGTACACACACACACACAGACACACACACCCTCTGGCAACTGTGGAATCTCTTTAAGTGGAATAAAAAGAACCTGAACGTGATTAGTTCATTTTTATTTATGGCATTTGCCAGACGCCTTTATCCAGAACAACTTTCATTTATTATCCAATCTGTTCAGCTGAGCAGCTTGGTGGGTGGGGGTGTGGCCTAGTGATTAGTGATAAAGTCCTGGATTCGAGTCCCGGGGTCGACTCTTCCTGTGTGGGGTTTGCGTATTGTTCTCCCACAGTCCAGGCTAATTGGCTGTTCCGAATTGCCCCTGGGTATACAGGTGAGTATGAATGGCTTGTGTTCGTCTTTGCCTGTGATGGTCTGGCGAGCTGTTCAGGGTGTACCCCACCTTCGCACCATACTGGCAGAGATAGGCTGAAGGGCTCAACAGTCTTAACTTGGTGTTACTGCGGCTTGAATCATCGACCTTCTGGTGAATAACCTAGGGTCTTAACCATTAAGCCACCACTGTATCTGATTTCTCAACATTGCTGATACTTTCCGGAAGAAGTCATTAATATTTATTTTCATGTCGTTCCTCATTTAAGCTTCTCTACTTCTACTAATGCAGATTCCCGCTTCGCTTCAAACCCATAAAGGAACTGGTGTTTATATTGGTAGCAGATGGTACGGCTCATCTGTTCCTTTTTTTTTTTTTAAGCCTTTAATGTGGTGTAAAGTGCTTTTGTATTACACCTTCGTAATAAACGTAATAAACACTTGTGAAAGCTTTACCCCATATATGTCCAGTCAAGTGCAGTTTCAGCTCCTCATTTGCAACCTTGGAATATTCGCTTGTGATGAGTGTTGTGGCTAAAAACGCAAGTGTCGGATCATTTCTGAAAGTCCTGAACAATCACTGGTCTTTCTGCCTGTTAAACCTCCAGGTCAGGTATTCTTTAAAATCTTTTGTAAGGTTTACATGATGACTCCAGATCAGTTCCTTAACAGTCACGCCTCTCTTCTGTGTAGCATCAGTTGAAGTCATGAATGTTGTTGTTGGTGTTGCTTGCCTCGGTGTTTTGTTTGTTTGGGGTTGAAAACATTTTCCCCGAACAACACTGTCGTCATCTGTTTGCAAATCACTAATGTAGTCCTCGCATTGCCTCACATCCTTCAGTCAAGCTCGCTGACGTTAAGAGTATGCTCAGTGCGCAGGAGAAAGGAAATGCTAAATGTGACCAATAGCAGTTTTATGAAGGGTGCTATTTTTCCACCCTGTGGCCCCAGAATGGAATCTGAATTATATGGCAGTGAAATGAAGCTGATTCATTTTGTTTGGAGAGACCTCATCATAGAAAAACTGGCTGCGTCCCCTGCCGCGCAAGTCCTCCAACTTCCCACAGACCCACAGCAAGACATTCCCGTGAGGACGATCGAGGCATTTGCACTGTCTGATGATGGCTTATTTGTCACCCCGCTGTAATGTCGTCCTTTATTTTATTTATTTTTTTATTTTTTTGGTAAATCTCCCATGAGGGTGCAGAGTATTTCTAAATTCTAGGATTAAATCCAAATACCCTTTCAGGCCAGGAGCATGCTATCACAGTGGGATGTAATTGATTCATGTGGAATCCCCTCCCAGAGTTGATACAAACTGCACTTTGGATGCAACGTTTGGATACAACCTGTTACAAGGTGCTGTTATGATGTAAAGTCCACTCCACAGTAGGGTTTCTCTAGACTGATTTTCAAATTTGCACAAGTTGAGTGTGTAAACAGTGGTTTTCTGATTGCCTTTTGTGGAAAAGGTAGCATCATGACCAGGATTTAAAATCTGTTTCAGGAATGGAAACATTTCTGTACACTAAAACAGGAAGAGGTACAAGTGTGAGGGCAGGAAGTGGTTTAGCAGGAGGGTATTGGACCACGAAATCTGTTGAAGTGATGAAATGCCGTCATCAGAAGGTTTCAGTTGCACTAAAAAAGCTCAGAACTGAAGTTTACTTGAAGCCTTAGAGTGAAATGAGAAGCAAACTTTTAAGTCTCCTACTACATATGAACAAATGTATATGCTCATCGTCAGGTGGTTTTTACTTACAGTTTACAGTTAAAATCTGTTTAATAGTTTGCATCAGCCAGTTTGAAAAGACTGCCGTTTCACTTTGGCGAGTGCACCAAATCGTGAAATGTCATTTCAGTATCACAATTGCACATGGTCACTTTTCATGTCACAACTGTCACGTTCTGCTGCTGCTGTTTGTTTGTTACTTATTTATTGTTTACTGGTTAGATTTACGTTGTTTTGTATATTTTTAGAATATTCATATTTCTTTTTCATGTATATTTTTAGAATATTTACATTTTTCCATGTGTTTTTGGTTACTCTAGTTTTATTTCTATTTATTTCCTACTTTTTGATAAATATACGCACAGACTGAGGAGTAGGAAGTACGAGGAACATTTCACCGCAGGTTTCTATGTATAACTGTGCATGTGACAAATAAAATTCTTGATCTTGATTATGGCAATAATAACAGTATACAGATATTAAACTAAGAAATCTGATATAAACTAGTGAACTGCTGAATAAAATAAACTAGGAACATCTACATATAATACAAGCTCCTGTTTACATACATCAGACGAGCATTGGATGGTTTATAGGAATGAACGAAATGTCCCACCATTTATTCAGATGCAAATTACTTCCGTATTTACTTTCGCAGTACAATGTTGCTCCCCTGTTTTCGGGTTTATTACTTTTTTTTTTCCCCTGAAGAAGCTTGTAATAATGGCGTGTTTTGATATGGGAAGTAAGCTTTTATCAAGTAAGTTTTTAATTTCCCTTTTAGGCGTTTCATGCAAGTGATGAGTCAGGATTAAAAAAAATGCTAAAATTAATTCTAGGTGTTGCAGAGCGGGTCAAAATGGCTTTATTTTTGCTAGAGGGAGCAGCTGGATGGCATTTTTTTCTGGCAACCATCTAGTTTAACGATGTTATTCGTGAAGGATGGGTTTAAATAGTCAGTAATCTTAATAGATCCTAGAAAATCACACAGTATTTAATTTTTCATAATTTTGCATTCCAAAACTTAACAAGACAACATTTTGGATTAATTATAATTATGTATAGTTAACAGATCATCATAAGATATCATGTTTTGCCCAAAAAAAATTCTCCTTGTATTTACATGAGCAAACAGGCAAGAGCCGGTGATTGGATAATTACTGCAGCAATTAATATGTTTCAGTTGGCGCCATAATATTAGCCTTAATTGATGCAGTGAGTAGCTTCTCATTTCTTCAACAACTATGTTGGAAGATGTATTCTGTGGTTGTATTTCAGAAGCATATGGCCCACATCAAGCATGTAGTATGGAGATTGCTGAAACGGCTAAAATGTGTCCAAGACAATAATAAAACCTGAAGGACGGCGCTGATCTGGACAAGCAGAATCAAAGATACTGTAATTGCTTGATGTAGCATCATAAAAAATGAACAGTAGAACTCACGGCTGTGTTTGATAGTGAAAGTAAGAGTATTTTCACACACACAATATGCAATGAGATCTCAAAGGATTTGGACTAAACATCTGTGTGACCATAAGAAAAGCACTTGTTAGTGAGAATAAAGGAAGTAAAGATCAGACTCTGGAGTGATGGAAAAAGGTTGTGTGATTCCCTGATGGCATGGAGCTCAAATTGTAAAAGGGTAGCTCAGGGAGCATGAGGAATCATTTTTAACACATGTACTGGTACCACAGAGTCCTGACCTTAACCCATAGGGGTGCCGGAAAAAAATCGATTCATGTCTGTATCGCGATTCTTATTTATTAGCATTCTGAATCAATCCAAATTTTCAAGAATCGATTTTTAGAACGCGTTTTTTCGAACATTTCCAAACTTACTCATAGCGTGTACCGTTTGTCCAGACGTGGCCTCCGTCGTGAATTGTTCCAGTGAGTGGCGGGTACAGAACCAGCCTAGCTTTGACATGGATGAGGAAAAATAAATACAGCCAGCGCCGTCTGTATGCACTTCGGATTTTACAATTTCCGGGTAAGAAGGAGCCTGACATGACATATGCGGTGTGCAAAATAAGTCAAGTATTTCGGGAACATTTCCAATCCCCACACCCACATCTTACACCATCACCCGGAGCTAAAAGAACCGGAGCAGCAGCACGAACAACTCCTGACCAACACACACTCCATCACTTCACTAAACTCCCAAC